>JAJIBD010025955.1:0-166225 GCA_021461705.1 Cryptotis parvus | reverse complement strand
TTGATGAGCATTTTTTCATATGTTTTTTGGCCATTCGAATTTCTTCCTTGCTGAAGTTTCTGTTCATTTCTTGTCCCCATTTTTTGATGGGGTTGTTTGTTTTCTTCTTGTAAAGTTCTACCAGTGCCTGATATATCCTGGATATTAACCCCTTATCAGATGGGTATTGGGTGAATATTCTTTCCCATTCTGTGGACTGCTTTTGTATCTTAGTCACTGTTTCTTTTGAGGTGCAGAAGCTTTTCAGTTTCATGTAGTCCCATATGTTTATCTTTTCTTCTAGTTGCTTTGTTAGTGATGTTTCACCTTTGAAGATGCCTTTAGCTTCAATGTCGTGGAGGGTTTTTCCTATATTTTCTTCAATGTACTTTATGGATTCAAGTCTGATATTGAGATCTTTAGTCCATTTTGATCTGATTTTTGTGCATGGTGTTAGACACAGGTCCAAATTCATTTTTTTACACGTTGCTGCCCAGTTTTCCCAACACCACTTGTTGAAGAGGCTTTCCTTACTCCATTTTAGACTCATTGCACCTTTATCAAAGATTAAATGATCATGTGTTTGAGGTTGGGTGTCAGGATACTCTTATTCTATTCCATAGGTCCACAGGTCTGTTTTTATTCCAATACCATGCTGTTTTAATTACTACTGCCTTGTAGTACAGTTTGAAGTTGGGAAAGGTGATGCCTCCCATCTTCTTTTTCCCGAGGATTGCTTTAGCTATCCTTGGGGGGGTTATTGTTCCATACAAATTTCAGGAGCGTTTGGTCAATTTCTTTGAAGAATGTCATCGGTATCCTTATAGGGACTGCATTGAATCTGTACAGAGCTCTAGGGAGTATTACCATTTTGACAATGTTGATTCTCCCCATCCATGAACAGGGAATGTGTTTCCATTTCCTTGTGTCCTCTTTTATCTCTTGGAGCAGTGTCTTGTAGTTTTCTTTGTACAGGTCCTTTACATACTTGGGTAAGTTGATTCCTAGGTATTTGATTTTCTGTGGCACAATTGTGAATGGAATTGTTTCCCTTAATATCCCTTTCTTCTGTTTCGCTATTTGTATATAGGAAAGCCACTGACTTTTGGGTGTTGATTTTGTATCCTGCCACTCTACTATATGCGTCTATTGTTTCTAGGAGTTTTTGGTAGAGAGTTTAGGGTTCTCTAGGTATAATATCATGTCATCTGCAAATAATGATAGCTTGACTTCTTCCTTGCCTATCTGGATGCCCTTGATGTCCTTTTCTTCTCTGATTGCTATGGCAAGTACTTCCAGTACTATATTGAATAAAAGAGGTGAGAGGGGGGCAACCTTGTCTTGTCCCTGATCTCAGGGGGAAGGCTTTCAACTTTTCCCCATTTAGAATGATGCTTGCTGTGGGCTTTTGGTAGATGGCTGTAACTATCTTGAGGAAAGTCCCTTCAATTCCCATTTTCTGGAGCGTTTTAATCATGAACGGGTGCTGGATCTTGTCAAATGCTTTTTCTGCGTCTATTGAAAGGATCATATGGTTTTTATTTTTTTCTTTTATTGATATGATGTATTATGTTGATTGACTTGCGAATGTTGAACCATCCTTGCATTCCCGGGATGAATCCAACTTGGTCATGATGTATAATCTTCTTGATGAGTCTTTGGATTCTGTTTGCTAGTATTTTGTTGAAGATCTTAGCATCCGTGTTCATCAGGGATATTGGTCTGTAGTTTTCTTTCTTTGTGTTGTCTCTCCCTGCTTTGGGTATCAGGGTGATATGTGCCTCGTAGAAGCTGTTTGGGAGTGTTTCTGTTTCTTCTATTTCCTGGAAGAGCTAAAAAGGACTGGCAGTAGGTCCTCCTTAAAGGTTTGGTAGAGTTCACTAGGGAATCCGTCTGGACCTGGGCTTTTGTGTTTGGGAAGTCTTTTTAATTACTGTTTCTATTTCCTCAATGGTGATAGGCTTATTCAGGTATTGGAGGTCTTCTTGTTTCAGCCGTGGGAGGTTATAGGACTTCAGGAATTGATCCATTTCTTCTAGATTCTCATGTTTCACGGCATACAGGCTCTCAAAGTAATCTCTGATGATCTTTTGGATTTCTGTGGTTTCTGTTGTGATGTCACCCTTTTTATTTCTGATTCTGTTTATTTGGGTTCTCTCTTTCCCTGTCCTTACAAGTCTTGCCAATGGTTTGTCAATCTTGTTTATTTTTTAAAAAAACCAGCTCTTGGTTTCATTAATCTTTTTGGATTGTTTTTTTTGGTTTCCAACTCATTGATTTCCTCTCTAAGTTTTATTATTTCCTTTTTTCTGCCTGGGTTGGGCTCCTTTTGTTGGTCTTTTTCTAATGTCTTCAGCTGTGTAGTCAGGTTATTTATGTGGGCCCTTTCTTGTTTCCTGATGAATGCTTGCAGGGCTATAAACTTCCCTCTTAACACGGCTTTTGCCGTGTCCCACAAGTTCTTATAATTGGTATCTTCATTTTCATTTATTTCCAGAAATCTTTGGATTTCCTGTTTGATTTCTTCTATGACCCATTTGTTGTTCAGCAGTGAGCTGTTCAGTTTCCAGGTGTTTGGTTTGACTCCCTGTTTTTGCGTACGGTTAACTTCCATTTTCAGTGCATCATGGTCTGAAAAGATAGTTGACACAATTTCTATCTTTTAATTTTATTGAGGTATGCTTTGTGGCTCAGCATGTGGTCTATCTTGGAGAATGTTCCATGTGCACTAGAGAAAAATGTGTATTCAGCTTTTTTGGCATGAAAAGCCCTGTATATATCTACTAGCTCTCTTTCTTCCATTTCTTCCTTCAGGTCCAATATTTCCTTGGTGAGTTTCAGTCTTGTTGATCTGTCCATCGTTGATAGAGCAGTGTTGAAGTCTCCAACTATTATTGTGCTACTGTCAATGTCTTCTTTGAGGTCTCTTAGCAGTTGTTTTATGTATTTTGCTGACCCCTCATTGGGTGCATATATGTTTAGTAGTGTAATTTCTTCCTGGTGTACATACCCCTTAATTAATAAGAAGTGGCCTTCGTTGTCCCTTCTAACCTTTTTAAGCCTGAAGTCTATATTATCTGATACTAATATGGCCACACCAGCCTTTTTGGAGGAGTTGTTTGCATGGAGAATGGTCTTCCAACCTTTGACTCTGAGTCTGTGTTTGTTCTGCTTATTCAGATGCGTTTCTTGTAGACAGCAGAATGTTGGGTTCAATTTTTTAATCCATTTTGTCACTCTGTGTCTCTTAATTGGTGCATTTAGACCATTGACATTGAGAGAGATTATTGTCATCGGATTTTGTGCCATCTTTCTTTTTTGTGTTTGTTGTGCTTATGGGTTTGGTCGCATTAGAGTAGACCCTTCAGTCCTTCTTTTAAAGTTGGTTTTGAGTCCATGAAGTTCCTGAGTTGTTGTTTATCCATGAAGTTGTGTATCTTTCCTTCATATCTGAATGTGAGCCTGGCCGGGTAAAGAATTCTCGGTGAAGCCTGCAGTTCATTGAGCCTTTTCGCAATATCCCACCATTGTTTTCGGGCTCGGAGTGTTTCATCAGAGAAGTCTGCTGTAAATCTTAGAGATGTTCCTTTGTATGTGATTTCCTTCTTTGATCTTGCTGCTTTCAGTATTCTATCCCTATCTATAGTTTTTGTCATTTTTATTAAGATGTGTCTTGGAGTATTCTTGTTGGGGTTTCTTTTAGCTGGTATTCTACGGGCCTCTTGGATCTTGAGGCAAGCATTCTTTAGTTCCGGGAACTTTTCAGCAATGATGGCTTTGACAGTTTCTTCTTCATCAGGGTTTTCTTCTTGCCCTTCTGGGACCCCAATGATCCGTATGTTGTTTCTTCTGGCTTCATCCCGATTATCTCTTGTTGTCTGTTCGGTAATTGTGAGCCTTTTTTTCTATCTTCTGGTGTTGTGTACAGAATCTTTGGAACTCGTCTTCGAGATCACTAATTCTTTCTTCAGTAGCTATTATTCTGCTATGATGGCCTTCCACTGTGTTTTTTATTTCATTTACCTCATTTTTAATACCTGTCATTTCCCTTTGCATTTTCCTCACTTCTGCTATCATGTCCTCTTGTATTTTATTGATTTTGCATTCCATTGCTTCTTTGAATTCCTTCTGAATCCTTAACAGTTCTTTCCGAAATTTTTTTTCAGATAGGTTATGCAACTCATTGGTATTGCTTGACTCATCTGGACCAGTGACTTCACTCACAGAGCTTGATGGAATTTTGCGTTGCTTTTACCATTATGACTATTGTAGGTTGCAACTGTGAGTTCTTGGGTGACTAGATAGTACAGTTAGTAGGGGTCTGGTCTGTTTGAAGAGTTTGGGTGGGTAGCAAGGATGTAGGAACCAAGGTTCACTGGTACTTCATGCAAGGTAGGTAGTGAGAGGGTCACGCTGACGCCGCCCGCGCGGTTTTGAGTTTTGGGATGTTCCCAGAAGCTCAGGGCGCACGGGTCGGTCCGGGCTGGAACCAAGGCACTTTGCCTTGGTTCCCGTTGATGGAGTTTCCGCTCTTCCCTGGGGCAGCTTGGGGTCCGCGGAGACACAAGAATTACTCACACACCTGTGGGGGAGTCGAGGCGTTTCCCGGGAACTCAGGGGCGCACGAGTCGGGGTCAGTCCGGGCTGGAACCAAGGCACTTTGCCTTGGTTCCCGTTGATGGAGTTTCCGCTCTTCCCTGGGGCAGCTTGGGGTCCGCGGAGACGCAAGAATTACTCACACACCTGTGGGGAGTCGAGGCGTTTCCCGGGAACTCAGGGCGCACGGGTCGGGTCAGTCCGGGCTGGAACCAAGGCACTTTGCCTTGGTTCCCGTTGATGGAGTTTCCGCTCTTCCCTGGGGCAGCTTGGGGTCCGCGGAGACGCAAGAATTACTCACACACCTGTGGGGGAGTCGAGGCGTTTCCCGGGAACTCAGGGCGCGCGGGTCGGGGTCAGTCCGGGCTGGAACCAAGGCACTTTGCCTTGGTTCCCGTTGATGGAGTTTCCGCTCTTCCCTGGGGCAGCTTGGGGTCCGCGGAGACGCAAGAATTACTCACACACACACCTGTGGGGGAGTCGAGGCGCTTTCCCGGGAACTCAGGGCGCACGGGTCGGGGTCAGTCCGGGCTGGAACCAAGGCACTTTGCCTTGGTTCCCGTTGATGGAGTTTCCGCTCTTCCCTGGGGCAGCTTGGGGTCCGCGGAGACGCAAGAATTACTCACACACACACCTGTGGGGGAGTCGAGGCGTTTCCCCGGGAACTCAGGGCGCACGGGTCGGGGGTTAGTCCGGGCTGGAACCTGTTACCAGTTTCTTTCCACTAAACACTAGGAGAGTTTGGGGAAGTTCGACTGGAGGCTATATGGTGTTGTTGAGGAATGCTTGAGCCTAAGACACAGATACACCCGGCAGAGCAGAAACCAGCTTTCCCCCTTGAATCCCCTGCATTCCATGGACAAAGAGAGCAACTTCCTACCCGAGTTCACCATCCCGATGGAGCCTCGGAAGAGCCCAGAGAAACCCCCCCACACCTTGCTGGTAGCGGTCTTCACAATCCACACTCCGCAGCTCATAAGATCTCCACCCAAGGTGGCTCCCAGAGGTGGGAATCGCTGGAAATTCATCAGATGGAGTCAGGGGTCGGCCATTCCCCCCTCCATTTTGTGGAGCCTGGTGGCCCCACCCAGGAGCTGCCCTGGGGTGACCATCCATAGCATGAGGGCCTTGGGCGCGGCTGGGGAAGCTGGAACTCCACTTTCCCCGGCTAAGCTGACCATGGGGCTCTCGGGAGGGCAGATGGGTTTTGGGGAGTGGGCCCATCACCTCCAGGGGGTCCCGGAAGCAGCCGGATGAGACTCCGCCCACCACACTAGCAACCACCTTTGCTGTCCAGATGCTGGAACACTGCCTCATGACCAGATTAACAGAGCAAAACCAGTTCAAGCCCAGGTCGCGCGGCCGCTTGCAGCCTCATGGTCCATCAAAATAGTGTAAACAGTGATGTCCTTTAATCCACTGCATTCCACGATGTGCAGGAAATTTTGGTGGGAGGGAGAGATAGGGAGGAGAGAGAAGACATGCAGAACCTGCCAAGTGGTTGAGGTGAGGGAGGGGGAGGGAGGTGGGGACATTGGTGATAGGAGATGGGTTTGGGTGGAGGGTTGGGTGTTGGAACGCTGTGGAACCAGAACTCTGAATGAGCATCTTGCAATTGTATGTCTAAAATGGTGTAATAAAATTTGGGGGAAACAAATAAAAAGAAGGCCTATGATGAGAAAAAAAAAAAGATCTCCACCCAGCAGATTAATCCAGTCTCTAGCCCAGCTTGTCAGAAACCCAGCCTACAAGGACCCACCCTGCAGAGACCTGCCCTTCAGAGGAGAGTATTTCAAGCCCAGGAATGCTTGAGCCTATGACACAGATACACTGTGTCATAGGCTCAAGAGCAGAAATCAGCTTTCCCGTTGCGCACGGCTGCTGCATGACCGCACGATTTACCTCCAAATTATCATGAATATTCTACCCACCCCTCTGAGAGAGCCCCACAAAGTAATGAGAATATAGCACCCGCATGATAGAGCCTGGCAAGCTGTCCGATGCATGTTCGATATGCAAAAACCAGTAACAGAAATGTTTATTTTCCTGACCCTGAAAGAGCCCTTAATATGGCAGCAGTGAGAAAGGCGAACAAGAAATGCCTGATAAAATTTCACGGCAATCCTAGGCTGCCAAATCGAAGAAGGACTAAAATGACTGTCTGTACTTTCAATGCACGTACACTGGCATCAGAAGCATATATTGAGGATTTGATGGTGCAAGCGCAAAAGATCAAGTACGACATCATTGGTCTGACTGAGACGAGGTGTCAGTTGAATCATGCTGTATTTGACACTGGAGAAGAATTGTTCCTTGGAACATGCGACGAAAGAGGCGTCGGTGGCGTTGGTGTCCTTGTCAACACGAACATGGCCGTCCAACATTGATTCATTTGAATGCCTAACAAAACCGAATAGGACGATTACACTTGAAGAGATGTGGTCCACTGCCAGCAATTTCTATCTTCATTGTCTATGCACCAACATCCACATACAAAGAAGATGAAATTGAGAAATGCTCCATGGAATTGGAGGAGTTCTATAAAAAAGATCACACCTTCTACAAGATCATAATCGGTAATTTTAATGCCAAGATAGGACCAAGAAGATCGGCTGAAGAACTCCACATCGGGACTCATGGCCTAGAATGGAGCGAACATGGTGAGAGACTATCTGAGTTCATCATGTCCACCAAGACCATTCATGGGAACTCACAGTTCCAGAAGGCTGAAGCGAAACGTTGGACATGGAATCTCCTGGCGGACAGTTCCACAATGAAATTGATCACATCATCTTCAATCGACGGTTTTGTCTGACCGATGTTGCTGTCGTCCCCAAATTCCAAACAGGATCGGACAACATCTCCTTCGGTGCAAAATTCTACTTCCCACAATGGGGAGAAAAGGCTGCAAAGTTTAAGAAGAGAACTCCCAGAATGACCACCAACTGGGAACTCTTTGGCACCACCATTGCAGCAACATGGGAAGATACTATCATTGACGACATCAATGAAGAATACAACCGACTGGTTCAGCACCTCCATGATTGTGTGAAGAATGCCGAGAGAGAGAAACACACAAAAGGACACTTATTATCAGAAACTCTTGAGCTCATTTGCCAACGTGGCAAGGCGCGAGCCTCAGGAGACCAAATGCTAACGTCCAAGCTTGCTAAACAGTGCAGAGAAGGGATAAAAGAAGACCTCAAAGACAAAAGAGCAGAAATACTGGAAGATGCAACAGAAGCTGGGAAAAGCATTCACACCGCCCGCCTGTCCTTCACCAACTGTAAGACCAAGATGACTGCCCTCTGACGCCCTGATGGATCTATCACATATTCCAGAAAGGCAATGGAGAAGATTATCCATCACTTCTACTCAAATATCTTTGATAGACATATCCACCTGCCCACATACCAAATTCCACAGGACAGATATGTCATTCCCAATGTTCTCCCTTCTGAAATCTGACATGCCATCTCTTTGGTAAAGAAAGGAACAGCACCAGGCACAGACAAAGTCAGACCCGAACACTGAAGAATCTGCCATCGGTACTCATCAATACACTAGCTCGGCTCTTCACACGCTACCTTTCAGAATGCAAGGTGCCCTCCCAATGGAAAACCAGCAGGACAATTCTACTGTTCAAGAAGGGAGACATTTATGACATCGGCAACTATCACCCCATCTGCCTGTTGTCTGTCATCTATAAGCTGTTTACATGAGTCATCCTGAACAGGATTAGCAGAACACTAGATGAAAGACAACCATGCGAGCAAGCAGGCTTCCGGAAAGGATTCAGCACAATCGACCATATCCACACAGTAACCAAGATCATTGAGGTTTGTAGGGAGTACAAGATGCCGCTCTGTCTCACGTTCATTGATTTACAGAAAGCCTTTGATTCTGTGGAGACTGAAGCAGTCATTGAAGCCCTAGTCAAACAGGGTGTTCAAACCCAATACATCAAGATGCTTCGTGAGCTGTATTATGGATTCACCACCAGGAAAAGAATTGATCATTGATGTCAAAAGAGGGGTTCGACAGGGTGATACCATTTCACCAAAACTCTTCAGCGCCACCCTCGAGAACATCATGCGACAATTAGAATGGGAAGGAATGGGAGTGAAGATAGATGGTCGGCAACTACACCACCTCCGCTCGCTGATGACATCGTTCTAATAACACCAAACATTAGCCAAGCGGCACAAATGCTGGCTTACTTTAACCGAGAATGTGGAAAGATAGGTCTACAGCTGAATCTAAAGAAAACTATGTTCATGAAGAATGAACTAGTTCCAGAGGCCCCATTCACTGTCAATGGAACAAACATCTCTGAATGCAGCAGTTATGTGTACCTAGGTCGAGAAATCAACATGATGAACGACCTAAAACCTGAGCTGCGCAGGAGGAAGAGAGTGGCATGGAATGCCTTCAAAGGCATCGAAGAAATAGCTAAAAGGACAAAGAACCTCTGGCTCCGGGCACATCTCTTTGACTCCACCGTTCTCCCTGCATTAACATACGCCTCAGAGACCTGGGCCCTAGGAAAGCAGGATGAGAATGCTATTCGGGTCTCCCAGAGAGGAATTGAAAGAGCTATGCTTGGAATATCACGCCTCACTCAAGTGAGAGAAGGAATCCGGGGTTCTGACCTCCATCGCTATTCCAGAATCAGGGATGCTGTCTCGTTTGCCAAGGCATTGAAAATCAGATGGGCTGGACATATAATGCGATTTTGGAGACAACCGCTGGACTAGAGCCATTACCACTGGATCCCACGTGATGTCAAAAGATCATGTGGCCGCCCACCTACAAGATGGTCAGACTTCCTTGTCAAGACCCTGAAGGAACGGTTTGAGGCTCTTCATATTCCTGAATCAACAGATGCTATTGGGCTACATTGGCACGTGATAGGGTCCAATGGAAATGTTACTGGCGCCCGCTCGAGCAAATCGATGAATAACGAGATTCAAGTGATCAAGTGATCAACTGATCAAGCATATATGCTGAGTGAGGTTAGGAGAGACAGACAGAATGATCTTTCTCATTGTGGGATAGAAAAGACAGTACTGGGATAGCAAATGGCCAAAGCCAACAAGAGAACTGAGAACTGGTCTACAGAATTGAGTTAGTTGCCTGGATGGGAGAGTGGAGGAGCATGAGGTGAGGTTGGGAGGAAGTGTTCACTGGTGGAAGGGGTTGCGTTGGAATATTGTATGAATATTAACATGCTAACCATGTAAATAATGGTGCCCCTAAGATGTTGGAGAGTGATTATATAAATTTATTATGTATCTAATATTCAGTATTGTTAAAAATAATTTTATCAATTTAAACATAATTTCTTGCTTTTTTAAATTTTACTTTTGTACAGACATGAAACTTGCCTCATAACAATTGGATTTGTACTATTTTTTTCAGCATATTTCCAATATAAGATAGTGTGTGTATGTGCGTAAAACTTTTTTGTTTTGCAAGCCAAATAGATACTGTTTAAGATTTTCTGTGCTTCCTTCTGGTAGAACTTTATTAAAACAACAAAACCATCTAGCCAGCACTGATTGTGATGGTATTGTTCTTCCAACTGCTGACCTTTCCTCAAGAAACCTATCACTAAGTGTACAGACACTTAAGCCACATCCTTTAAACCAAGAAGGAAATATTGTTCTTTTGATGGATATGCTTTTAAGCTGTGGATAGATTTTATATAGTGTATCTCTTTGTATTATGAGGTGTGTTATCCGTTTGATTTACCATGACAGAATACTTACATATTTAATTTCCTTGTGGTTAAAAAAAAACCAACAAGAATTTCTTTTCTGATATTTGGGTCATAACCAGCAAGGGATTATTCTTGGCTCTCCACTTAGGGAATACTCCTGATGGTATCAGGGGACCATACCCAGGTCAGCTGTGTGCAAGGCAAGTATCCTACCCACTGTACTGTCACTCCAATCTAGAAATGAGAATTATAAAGCAGAAGGAGTCTTCCTCTTGGGGGAAGAAAACAGTTCTCTTTTGAAGAATCCTGTCTTTTTCTAAATTGTTAAAATAATTTTCATTTAATTTTTCCTTATGATACCATTCACAGATATTTTGAAATTTAGAAAATAAAAACAAATAACATGCAGTGATGTTCTACAAAGAGAGTTTGAAGAGTCTAAGAGATGAAAAGAATGAAGCAACATTTATAACTCCTAATTGTTGATTTAGCCGCTTCATGAGAAAACTTAAAAATATTTGTTGCAACAATGAGGGTTGCACACACTTGGTTGTGCCACTATTGGTCATAGATACAAGTGTACCTGGGTGACATTCTGCACTGGGGACTATACTTGCATCCTCAGGCCAAGCCAGGGGCATTTGCACTGAGCTCTTCTGGGGCCATGATAAGGTTTACAAAAACTTATAGAAAAGACATAAATATAAATTTAGTATACTGGTATTTTATCAGAATCCTTAAATTCCATTGTAAACCAAATTTTATCTATGGTTATTAACAATAAAACTTGAAAGCTTTAAGAAGCATCATTAAAACTTTGACTTTTTCACTCCTGGGAAAGCTGGTGAAATAATAGCAAATATCACAGCTGGTGCAGCAGGCCCCTTATAATATTTGGATTCTAGGGTTTCCAGATAGTGACTATCTGCTCTTGCCTATCAACATGTCCCAGTCTTAGCACAGTCAACCCAATTCCATGCATCTTGAATTGTCTCAATGTGCATAGCTTCAGTAGAAAACCATTTATGACTTTTATTGATATTATTACTTAATATATCCTTTGTAATGTAAGCTTTATTTTTCTGCCAAATAGAACTATTTATTAAATCATTCAGTATTTATTGAGTTGTTCTTTTCTATATACTGAGATTCAATAATAAACACAACCTGTGCTTAATTCAAGTTACATTATAGTACTAAAGATGGAGTACAAAGCATGAATTTAAGATGAAATGACTAGCAGGTTATGAGCACTGTGGAAACAAAATAGAGGAGTGGATCTGAGGGTGGTGCTGTTGGCTATACATTGCAGGACTGAGGGGAATGCATAGGATGTTTTGAAGCAAAACCTGACTGCTGAGAAAGCAAGCTCAGGGGAAGAATTAGCAATAGCATCAACATACAAAATAATTAAGGCAAAAATAAAATGCACTTCAATCTATTTAAAAATTAAAATGCTACTTTCCCCCCACCATTTAAAAAGTAGATTGTTTTAAAGAAACATTGGGCAGAAATGACTCTGGGGGTGGAAGCAATGGGCCCTCATGTGGAGACAGTTCTGAGTCTCCCACATCCAAAAGTCTGTCTCTGATTAATTTATGCTTTCTCTGGCCTCCTGCATATCTCTGTAAGCCCACAGTCTAGCATATACTGCAGTATTGTGCTAGAAATGGAGTGCTCTAGGACCAAATCTTCACAATGAAGTCAAGAAATAAAAAGAAGAATGTCATGAAGGGCAGTGTTAATATGAGTCGTAGTTCTCATAGGGGAATATTCAAGTGGGAATATTGATTCTATCTTTTTCTATTGAATAGAAGTCCCCAAGATGCAGTCTTTTCTGGGAATATTGTTAAAAGTCAGACGAGAGAGAAGTCCGACTTCTCTCTCGGCAGACCTCCACCCAGCAGACCAGCCTATCAGCGCCCGGCTCACGCAGCCGCTTGCGGCTGCGCCGGTTCATCAATAAATGCTGGACTTAGAGGTGCCTACAAGAGTATGCTACCTGCACGGCAGAGCCTGGCAAGCTACCCGTGTTGTATTTGATATATGCCAAATACCAATAACAATTATAGACCTCATTCCGAATGGATTGGGGCTCTTTATGTTCCTGGAGCAAGCAGATGCCTTGGGCTCTACTAGCATGAGACAGGACATATGGAGATGTTACTGGGGCCCGCTTGAGCAAATCGATGATGAACGGGAAGACAGTGATACAGTGATTGTTAAAGTCATAGTAGTATGCTACCTGCACGGCAGAGCCTGGCAAGCTACCCGTGTTGTATTTGATATGCCAGATACCAGTAACAATTGTAGACCTCATTCCGGAATGGATTGAGGCTCTTTATGTTCCTGGAGCAAGCAAATGCCCTTGGGCTTTACTAGCATGAGACAGGACATATGGAGATGTTACTGGGGCCCGCTCGAGCAAATCGATGATGAACGGGAGGACAGTGACAGTGATTGTTAAAGTCAGAGCTTGGTTTTGGAGACATTGTGTGTCTGTGAACTCCTCCACCCTACTGGGTTGAATGTCTCCCCTGTAACATTGTGTCTGTTGTTTCCTACGCTCCAAATGCTTGTCCTCCATGGAAAATCTCAACCTCAAAAATACAAGGCCTTCAAAAATGCTTTACCTTAATCAGGACAAGGAACTTTTAATATTTATATCTGGCCAGAGAGGTAGTACAATGGGTAGCACATTTGCCTTGCACACAAGTCCAGCCTGGGTTCAATCCCTGGCATCCCACATAGATCTCTGAACACAACCAGGAGTGATCCCTGAACACAGAATCAGGAGTAAGCTCTGAGCACTGCTAGGTGAGGCCCAAAACCAAAAGAAAAACTATGTCTATTGAATTATGTTCCTATAAAATACCTGAGGGATAGTTGATAGGGCTGGGTATATCCACAGCATCAGTCTGTATTTGCTGCAGAGGTCCCTGAGAAGTCTTCACATTTGTTTCCTTTAAAAATCAAGAAATGTGTGGATAAAGGGAAAAGGAAGGATATTTGCCCACATTCCAGTCCCCCAACCCCAAATTGGATTCTTCAGATTCTTCTACTTTTCTGGAGGCCAGCTTTATGTCTGACACTAAAGTTTGGCCATGTTTTGAAATGGGAGCAGATAAGAATAGATCATTAAAGTTCTATATCTTGGGCCAGAACCATAGCTTGTAGGAATAGCACACTCTTTGCATGTGTGTGTCCATTGGGTGTAGCCCAACAACAATTCTGGAGCTGGTCTTTCAAAGTTTTAGGTATAATTAGCACAAAGGGACCCACTAATTGCTAACCATCCTTCTACCAGATCGGCCCAGAACAGACTTTTTCTTCTTATACCTTAACTTGAACTTTCTCCCTTAATTCCCCTATATTTGCACATATATTCAACGGTGGAATTTTCCACTTAATTCCTTTTCTTGTAACAACTATTTTTATATGCCTTCTGTTTATATATCTGACTTTAGGGTTCATGATAAAATGTGCATTTTTAAGATTCTTTGTATCTGTGTGAACATGAAAGCTATTGCTAGAAATTTCTCTGTCTCTGTTTAGATATAAACCTAAAATTCTATCTATGTGATAGTTGCATATTTCACTAAGGAAATACTGATAATGTATCAGTATGTAAAGTGTTCTTTGTTTCAAGGTAGTTAATGCTTAAAATAAATTTTATTGTTAAAGGAAAGACAATTATAATATTTAATCACATTGTTTGAGTTTCTTGCGGTATTAAGACTTTTGTGATGATTGACAGGCCATAGATGAATATATATCATTGTATATTTGGTTTTCAATCCTAGAGCTTTGAGTTCCCATCCTTGCTATTTGTATAGGGCGTCAAGAAAGATCTGGGTTTGGTGTGAGATGGACTTGGTCCAAGATGGAAGATGTCTCAGAACTAAGACACCTGAATGACTTGAACGGATTTCACCTTGGCATGCTGCAATATTGATCTTTGCTTGGTCATCAGTAAGCTCACCACACCTGACCCATGAGAGGAGACAGAGGAGTGGAGCGAGTATAAAAACTCCCCTCAACGGGTCCCTTGTGGATCTGATCCTCCAGGATGACTGGTGTCCAATTCTAGGTCCCACCTCATCACCATGAAGCTAAGCGTTTTGTACTTGGCTGTGATTCTTTGCATCTTCTGCAAAGGTAAGGAAACCATTAGGAGAATCCTTTCAGTGGGTAGACAGTCCACTAATTTGCTTTATTATTCAGTGTTCTCTAAGCATTATTTTTCTTCTGTGACATGTTTTCTACAGTTCGAAGTAGGGTAGCAAATAAGAAAGAATGAATCTTTTTCCTATTTGGAATATTTCATTTTTAACAAGCCCGATATTGATGTCTATCTTCTATCTCTCTTTTATCATCTACCACCTATCTATCTCATATATTTTGATTAACAAGGTATTAGAGATGCATAGAGTATTATTGTTCTTACTCACTTTATCATAGTTTATTCTTTGTTGAATTTATCTTGAATTTGCATCCATATTAAGACTAAATACCCACAGTGGCAATTTTAGCTTTCTCAAATCATGACAGTATTAACAAACAAAACACTGCTTCATCACCAAAAGGAAAATTGAGGGAACACATTTCTTTTAAAATATTCCTGGATGTTTCCGAAAATAAATTCATAGCTGAAATTAATTGTGATGTAAAAATATTAATTTGTTAACTAAGATTAACCAAAATGAAATCAATCTTTTAAAAAATGTATTTATCCTTAGATTCTATTTCTGAAAATGGTAGAGAAACAATACCCAAACGTAATAGAACTGATTTCTCTCTAGTCCATCCATCTTGAGAACATACTAAATTCCACTATAAAGCTACTGCTTCAAATTATGGTTCTTTTGTCATTCTATGTAGCGTTTTGTTATATTCTTTGCATGAAATGTTTGCCTCTTTTTTCCTTTTTTTGTATTTCTTAAGTAGCAGAACACAAAAAACATTATAAGAGCATTTTTAAATACATGTCATAAAAATGTGTTTTAAAACTATTTGTTAAAGTCTATTCAAATCATCAGATATTGTTTCCAAAATAAATTCCTAGATATCCATGAGTACAATAGAATTTTCATAGATTTGTGATTTGTTAGCAAAATCATACATATTATGTATTCAATCATAAGTTTACAGTGGGACGTAATAACTGCATGTGGATTTCACCCCTTTGTAAAAATTCCTGATGACTCATTAAAATAAGTTTTTACGGCTCTTAGCATTAGGGTTTCTGGCCTAAATCAGACTCCTTAATGTTTAGCAGATTGCAAAGTAAGAAAGGTGGAAAACTAAAAGTTGGAGAAGGAAAAGAGAAAGAGAGAGAAATGGAAAGAAATAAAGAACCTGCCATGGAGCAGGGCTGGGAGAGGGGGAGGGAACCGGGACGTTGGTGGTGGGAGATGGGAACCGGTGGCGGGATGGGTGCTGGAACACTGTATGACCAAAACCCAAATATGAACTTTTTAATTGTATATCTTTATAATTGTAAAAATAAAAAATTAAAAAAAAAGTTGGAGAAGGTAAATGTTCAGCAGTTTGCAGACTCAGAAAGGCCAGAAGATTAGAAGTTGGGGAAGGAATTGTTAAGGAGACATCATATCAATTGGATGAAAAATTTTTACTCTTTACCTACCCATTGATTGCACAGAAAGAAAGAGAATAAAAGACCCCTGTTTAAGTGGACAAAAACCCAATGATACAAGTTGTAGGTATTTAAAATTAACTCTAATTTCCCCAGCATATTCTGTCTCAGTAGAGTAAAATCTGTTTGTCTTTTTCTTTTCAACTAATTCATTGCCTTTGAATACATTGAGCAAATATTGTTAAAGGAAAATAAAATCAGGCAAAATCTCGATTAGGAAATATACTTAAAACTGGTAACTATAAAATATTTAGGCAATGTATATAAAAGACAAGTCACTGACTAATACTCATTTGTGGGCTTAATTTATTTGGCCTTGAAATTTATTTTAATTTTAGGAATAAATTGATGCATGCAATTTTGATGTTAGGTAAATGAATTTAATCTACATATAACATAGATGAATTTTATTATATAGTAATGCTTTGGAGTAATAAATTAATTTATTTAATTTATTAATAAATTTAGTTTAAATAACATAATTATTAGATACAAAGGTGCAATGCTTATGTTTATTTTTGTAAACAAAAACATCTTTATTGTCTTTAAATATACTACAGAGGAATATATAAAATCATTAATTATTTTTATATTTTTCAATAGATGGGAAGACTCAATTTTATGAAGAAAACTCAGGTAAATATTTTTAGAAATCAATCTTTACTTTGAGAATAAAGGTATAAGGTAAACCTGTTATTGGAAAATAATTCTCTCCTAGCTTTTTGAGCATAATTAACTTGTAGCATTGCATATATTTTGTTTATTTGGGGGCTTATCAATAACATTTGCAAGCTACTTCTAATTTGGGGTCAATTTCTAGTTATGCTGTGCTGTGTGTTGAGCTTGGCCTCGTGGGTCAAGCATACACTCCAGCCCTTTGATTTCTCTTGAGCCAACACTGTAGAAGTTTAAACCGGGTCAGGTTCATACACTTTTGGAATGTTTCTATTTGTTGCAAGGAAATCGGGAGCTGATGCTTGATGTCTTTACTTTTTTTGCTTGATGTCGAATATGTCTGTGCTTGGCCTATGTCTAATATTGTCTGTTTGGTGTCTAATATGTCTGTGCTTGGCCTATGTCTGATATTGTCTGTTTGGTGTCTAATATGTCTGTGCTTGGCCTATGTCTGATATTGTCTGTTTGGTGTCTAATATGTCTGTGCTTGGCCTATGTCTAATATTGTCTGTTTGGTGTCTAATATGTCTGTGCTTGGCCTATGTCTAATATTGTCTATGTTTGATGTCTCATATGTTTATGCTTGGCCTATGTCTAATATTGTCTATGTTTGAGGTGTAATATATCTGTGCTTGATCTATGTTTTGGGTAGTATTTTCCAGCTATTTACCTGGAAATAAATGTTTTCATACACTTTTCCTCCTTAATTTTATTTTATTTTATTAATATTTTTGGGTCACACCCAGCAATGCTCAGGGGTTTCTCCTGGCTCTGCACTCAGGGAATTACTCCTGGCGGTGCTCAGGGGACCATATGGGATGCCGGGGATCGAACTTCGGGCCAGCATGGGCCGGAAACGTGCAAGGCAAATGCCCTACCCGCTGGACTATCGCTCCGGCTCCTCCTCCTTAATTTTATATTAAGCTTATAGTCTTTAACATATTAACATAATATAAACAATATTATAATATTTTATATTATTACTAAAATTAATATAAATATGAAATGTATATTAATTTCTATATTAAGTGTCTCTAGTCAGTATCTATGAACCATTCCTTCTTGGCCTTTGGTTAAGAATGTTTGTTTGCACCTGTGTGTGCACATGTGTGTGTTCATGCTTGTGCACACGCACATGCATGTGTATGTGAAACTACACACAATTAAGTTTCAGTAACAACTTATTAGTTTGCATAGAAAATACTTTATTTTTTTTTCTTTTAATTTTTTTATTATACCACAGTGAAACATACAATTACAAAGGTGTTCATAATTGGTTCTTGGTAATACAGTATTCCAGCACCCATCCCTCCACCAGTGCCCAGTTTCCACCACCAATGTACCCCCCCCCCCTCCCGCCCCCAGGCCGCCTTAATAGCAGGTACCCCAGTTTCCTCTCTTTCTCTCTATCTCTCTCTCTGTCTCTGCATCTCTCTCCCTCTTTTTTTTTAATTTTTTAAAATACTTTATTTTTTAACTTTGCTATTTGCTTTAACTTGGGCCTGTTTCCTTGAATGTTTTATATACCCAACTTCCTGCAAAATTCTATAGCCATTTTTAAGTATTTTATTTCACATAGTTTTGGATAAAATTCTGAACACTAGTGCTTTATGTGTTTGATAAAAATATTTGTGTGTGTAACTTTAAATAAACTTAATATGTGTTTTAATGTGAATTAACCTTTTACAATAAAAGACATTATTACAAGCAGTTTTTGAATCAGCTATACTAGTTTGATTAGTTTGCAAATTTACATGTTATTTATTCAAACATGCAGAAAACACATTTCACAATAATACGCCTTAAACCCGAAACCTGAAAGTTATATATACAAAAAAGTTATATATATACAAAGTTATATATTGGTATCTATTATAAAATGTAGTAATTCTATTCAAATTAATTACATTTAGTTTCTTCACACATGTTTTCAAAAGAATAAATCTTTTAAGTTTGGATAGTTCATCTGTGTGCTGTGCTGGAGTTCCTGGTGTCTGAGCGCTCAGCAATGGGTCAGTGAGGACATCCTCAGCACATCAGTGGTTGCCTGATATCAAGACACACTTTCTATTGGGTATCTTCCAGTTTCTAATAACACTTCTCCCACTTTGTTTCCTTCAGATGGCAAAATAGCAGAAAGCAAATCAGGTAAGTTACTTTGCCTTCTTTTTTTTAAAATAAAATAGTGATAATAAAACATGAACTTTTTAATTGTATATCTTTTTATTTGTATATCTCACGGTGGTATAATAAAATACTTTAAAAAAAAGAAAAGTTTTAAACATAAAAATTTCCTATTACTACAAGCCAAATACTCTAGTGCATTTTAGCATAATCTGGGTCCAAAATCTTTATACTCAATCAATATTTATAAAAGTGGTAGGATTTGAAATGGAAAATTGTTGTTTACAAAATACTATACATGTAATGATAGAGTTAAGGCTTTATTTTCCTATATTAAAATTCATAGAGCATGCTTTTATTGTATATTATTGGATTCATTTCTTGGTGATTTATTCTAATTACTATCTATTTGAGTTTCCAGTTTTTTTCTTTCTTTTTTTTTTTTTTTTTTTTTGCTTTGCTTTTTGGGTCACATCTGGTGATGCTCATGGTTACACCTGGCTCTTCGCTCAGGAATTACTCCTGGCGGTGCTCCGGGAGACCAGATGGGATGCCTGGGCGATGCCTGGGAACCTGGGTTGGCTGTGTGCAAGGCAAACACCCTATCCGCTGTGCTATTGCTCTGGCTCCCCATGTTTCCAGATTTTCTATTGCTTCTTTTAGGCAGTTGAGTGTTATAAATATTGTCTGTTATTTTATTATCATAGTCTCCAATGATAAACATAGCAAATGAAGAAAACTACCTTTTCTGATTACCCTTAAATACAATAGTAGGATTTTTGCTAATATAAACATATGCTCAATTTTAAGATTTTAAGGTACAAAACAATAAAAATAGAAGATACTGATTTTTTAAATTTTCTTATAGTATCAGTCTCCACAATCTAAACGCAACAAAATGTTTTAGGAATTGTTTTCTTTGTGGTAAAAACAACATTAAGTACCAGCTGAGGCATCTGATGAAAGTGCAAACCCCTCACCATCAAAGAAGATGCCTAGGTTCTACACAGTAATATTTCAAGAGTTTATCAACTCAAAGTATACAAACTGGGATCTATGTAACATTCTCCTAAAAGGCCTTATTCAAGAAATTAGAATGAAGCAAGACATCACCCAAAAGTATAGTTTTATTAAAAATCTTAAATCATGGGCATTTGAGTTCATTTCTATCTCTCTCAGAGATCCTGCTAGGTGTATCACCTACAGGGTCAGGCTGCACTGAATAATAAGATGCCATACAGGGAGCCTGTACCATCCACTCAAGCAGGCAGCAAAAGCTGGACAGGCTCCTACTTCAGGAAGAACAGTTTGACCCTTATCTATTGTTTTCATTCCTCAGTAATATAAAAAGTCGCCTTTGATAACAAACTACTAGGCCATTCTAGCACTCTCATTCATTATCATAAATTTTGCTGATTTTATGCAAGTGTTGCTTATTTGTTTCCATCCTTATAAACCATCCCTCCCATATGCATATAGTTTTCTAACTGAGCTATGTTTCTCCCTTAGTAGGAGCAGATGATTAGAATCATGTCCATTTATCCTTTTAGTTTAAAACTAACCCTTAGGTTACCCCAAATTTAATACAAAATGTGTGGAAAGTATAGCATAGCATTATTAACACAGATATATTACCTAAATCTGAACTATGGAATAGATTAGCATGTTTTATTTACCTGTAAGTTTTCTCTTGAAGTCATCTGTCTTTAAGTAATGTGAAGGCATGTAAAATGTGTGATACATGGAAAGGCATATATTACTGCCAGTGGCTACAGTGATATTACATTTCTGAGAAAGTTTTCTGTATTAAAAATAAGGGATAGCACAATATAAATAGAAATGTGGCACAGCAACTAAGTCTCCCGGCTTCTCATTTATTTGTTTGTTTGTTTATTTCACTATCACTATCTCTATCCTCCCTTTCATCATCTATTTGCTCGAGCGGGCACCAGTAACATCTCCATATGTCCTGTCTCCTGCTAGTAGAGCCCAAGGGCATATGCTTACTCCAGGAACATAAAGAGCCTCAAACCATTATATTAGGTCATGGAAATGACCTAATATAATTGTTACTGGTATTTGACATATCAAATAGGACACGGGTAGCTTGCCAGGCTTGCCGTGTGGGTGGCATACTCTTGTAGTCACCTCTAAATACAGCATTTATTGATGAATCTATAAAATAAGCTAGGAGAAGGGGATTTTTGGCCATTTTGGCTACTCTTCGCTCTCTGCCTCTCCTCTCTGCTCTTTTCCCTGTTAGGCCTTAGCAAGTGGTAGCAGCCATCTTGGCCTAGGATTCTAAACCTACACGTGGCTGGGGTCCAGCTAGGAATCTAAAGTCCCGGGTTACTGGATTGTTACTGGATTGTATACCAGAACCTGTGGGAGTAAAGCCTTCGGGAAGCCGCTGGGGTCCCTGACAGTGTCAGGACAGAAGTTCTCTTCTACCTCCGAGGACGCCGGGGGAACAGATGAAAACTCACAAGTCCGCGCAGTTCCAAAAAGGCTTTTAATAGTACAAAAAGCTCTTCCACGGCACTCCAATATAATGAAAGAACTCTAGCTCTGGTCCGAACTTAGACCATACAATAGAGCCTAAGTCTCCCACCAAAGAGGAAGGATCTCACGCGAGAGGAGTCCTACCCAAAAGAAGGAGCAAAAGGCCCAGGATCAAAAAGCCAAAAGCCAAAAGCCGAGGAGCTGAAAGCAAAGCCGGTCCCCTTATATACACCAAAGTAATCCAACAGGGAGGGTCATGTCAACAAAGAACTCTAAACAGAGTGTAGAAGGGATGTGCCACACCCGATTGCAGGTATAAGCAAAGATAGCGCCAAGGACTAATCCTGAGATTATCTCTTATGTAAAACACTGGAAAGAGAGGGCTGATATTAAGTAATACATCTTAAATTCATGAGCTTCATGTAATCTAGATAGTACCCACAAGGTCCTTCTTATTTATTATCTGCACCAGGATGACTCTGAGTATCTTGTTCTCCGAATACTGAAAGGGTCACACAAGCCTGCTTGAAAGCAAACTAGTATGATCCTTCCTATAGCCTTCCTATAGTCTCAATGTAGCCAGAGTGGTAGTCTCCTGGTAAATTCTAACTGTCCCACGCTGGGTGTAGTGGGTATTAAGAGGAGCTGTGACCAATCTAGAAAACATAGAAGTCTTAGAAGATGTATAAGTCAGAAGTTATTCAGTCAAGGTGAGTTCTGTAAGTGCTACACCCTCTAGCAGTGTTTATATAGAAGAGAGGTCTCATTAGAATGAACCTTGACTTAAATAGATTAAGCTGTGATTGACAAAACACCAAAGCTCCCAGATTAGCTAAATCTGTCATCCAACACCTTGGAGCAAAGGGAACTGAGGGGAATAGAATGAGGAGCAGTGGTTATGCTGGACCCAGAATTCAAGTAACAGAATTGCATTCCAATAGCTCAGGTATTCCAATTAGGACTAGGTCCAGAGCTATAAAATAACCTGAACATAGGGTTTGTTATCACCATTGAATTAAACTTAAGAATGCTTATATCAAACAGTCAAGATTAACTGCTCTAGATTTCCATATTTATTTGCAGTTAGAACAAATTTTCCAGGTGGGAAGTTAGAAACAAAAGATGGTTATGGTGCACTGGGCTTTGAGTCTTCTAGGTCCAGTTCTCTCCTTGACAAAGACAGAGCAATGGAACTGGAGAAACAAAGGATTGGGTAGCTCTACCCTATCAAGTTCTTAAGAACTAGCTATTGAGACATAATATTGTGCCTGGACATTCAGATTCATTCCTTGCTAGAGGACCCTCTGTGACAGTGGTATTATGTTTGCAGGTGAAAATGGTTAAAAGTTTGGAAAAGCATTTGGGGCCATATTTCTAGAAAGCCAGGAGCCAGTGTCCACTTCTCAGAGAGGAAGGCCTTAGCCTTCCTTCTCCAGGGAACTGAAGTGAGTGACAGAAGAGGCAGTAAGTATCTGGCTCGGAACTCATGGATTTGGATTGGATTGCAATAACTCATGTATTGCATATAGGCTCAGTCCAGTGCACCAAAGTTAGAGAATGGAGAATTTACTAAATTCCTTTAAGTGAGACCTCAGATCCTCAACAACGTAGATTGTCATAGTACCTTTTATATATTCTCTACCAGTTGGATTGGGTTTTCTAGGTGGGAAATTTGGAACCAAAGACATCAACAGTGAAAGAGGATCCAAATCTGCTGGGTCCAGTTCTGTGGTGGACAAAGGTACTCAGACCAAAGGAGAAGTACAAAATGAAGTGGGTAGCTCTGAAAAAAAAATCAGCTTCTACAGATCTAGATACTGAAATCTGATATTGTGTATTGAAATTCTGGTTCATTCCTTGCATGGGCCCTGCTATAACAGTGGCTTTACGTTTGGCAGGTCAAAATGGTTGGAAAGATGGGAAGAGCTATGTCAGTAATCATTCTGGTAATGCAGGTGAGGGTTCCACCAATGAGGAGGGACTTGGCGTCAAGGGAGCTGAAGGCAGTGGAAGTAGAGACAGAGTCTTTTGGCTCCAGGACTCATGATTTTCGATTGGACTCTAGAAGCTCAGGCTTCTAGAAGCTCTAGAAGCTCATATAGGCTCCATCAGTGGTTTCCAAAAAAAAAAAAAAAGGTTTCAAAAAAAGAAATGCATAGCAAAGGTTGCATTTAAAATAATATAAATATTTAAAATAAAACATAGCAATAGTGCATTGGAATTTTAATCTGCTGGATCTAGTTCTGTGGTAGAGAAAGAGGGAGAAAAGAAACAAAAGAAAATGGAGTGGATAGCTCTGAAGAATCAATGTCTAAAGATCTTGGTAATAAACCTGATGTTGTGCCTGAAAATTCAGACTCATTCCATGCTTGAACACCGCCCCCCAACCCCCATGACAGTGGTTTTATATTTGGCAGGTGAAAATGGTTGGAAAGATAAAAAAAAGAATTGTAAGTGATCTTTCTGGAGATGCAAAGACCAGTGAGGGCTCCTCCAATGAGGAGGAGCTTGGCAGCAAGCATACAAAAGGCAGTGGAAGTAGAGGCAGAGAATCTTCCGGCTCCAAAATTCATGGCTTTGTATAGGAAGCCAGTAGTTCAGATATTCTAATATAAATAGTCCATTGACAAATAGTTTCAGGAGAAAGAGTTGTTAATTTCCTTCTAGTGTGACTTCAACTAGCTCTCCCTGTGCCCAAGGTTAGAAGTTCAGAACAACACATCGCGATAGTGCATCAGATGTTGAAAGTGCTGGGTCTGGTAGTCTTGTGGGTAAAGATAGAAGAACAGAAGAAATTGGAGTGGGTAGCTCTGAAAGGTCTACTTATAAGTATCCAGGTACTAAAAATTGTTACTGTTCCTAAATATTCTGATTCATTCTGTGCTTCACTCCCCCTGATACAGTGGCTTTATGTTTGGCAGGCAAAAATGCTTGGAAAGATGGGAAAAGAATTGTGAGTGATATTTCTGGAGATGAACAAAGCAGTGCGGGTTCCTCCAGTGAGGAGAGCCTTGGCACCAAGGGAACAAAAGAGAGTGGCAGCAGAGGCAGAGGGTATTCTGATTGGAAAACTCATAGCTTTGGTTTGCATTCCAGTAGCAAAGGTGTAATAATATATATTTAGTCTAATGAACTATACAGTTGGAATATTGAGTTTGTTAAAATCCTTCCTGTATGGCCTCAGATCTCATCCTCAATAATGATGATTAATATAGTACACTTTGATTTCCTTTTATTTAATAGTAGAAACGCATAAGCAAAGTTGGAAATTTGGAACAAAACATGGCAATAGTGCTTCAGAAGTTGAAACCGCTGGGACTGGTACTCTGTCAGACAAAGATAGTCAGAGCAGAGAAACAGGAGAAAAGGCAGTGGGTAGCTATGAAGGATCAACTTCTAAGGATCAAGGTACTGCAACCAGATGTTGTGCTTGGAAATATTGACTCAATTGTGCTACATGAGCCTTTTAACAATATCTTTATATTTGGAAGGGGGAAATGGTTGGAAAAGTGGGAAAAATTGTCAATGATGTTTCTGGAGATGTAAAGACCAGTGAGAATTCCTACAAAGATGAGGGCCTTGGCACCAAGGGAACTAAAGGCAGTGGCAGGAGAGTCAGAGGATCCTCTGCCACCAGGATTTGAATCTAGTAGTTCAGGTATTTCAATATTGATTCAGTCTAGTGCATAAAAATGTTTTGGAAAGAGTTGTTAATTTCTGTCTAGTGTGACCTCAGAATTCATACTCAATTATGAAGTTTAATGATGTATTTCATTTTTTCTGTTATTTAGCAGTAGAATCAAGTATACAAAGTTGGAAGTTTGGAACAAAACATGGCAATGGTGCATTGGAAATTGAACCGTCTGGGTCTGGTATGCGAGTGGACAAAGATAGTCAGAGAAAAGGAGCAGAAGAAAATGAAACGGGTAGCTCTAAAGGATCAACTTCTAAAGCTCTAGGTATTGAAACCTGATGTTGTGCCTGGAAACTATGATCCATTCCATGATTGATCTCCCCTGTGACCATGGCTTTATGTTTGGCAGGTGAAAATGGTTGGAAAGGTGGGAAAATGTTTGTTTTCAATGTTTCTGGAGAGGCAAAGACCAGTGAGGGATCCAACAAAGAGGAGGGCCTTGGCACCAAGAAAATTAAAGGCAGTGCCAGGAGAGCCAGAAGGTCTTCTGGCTCCAGTTCTCACGGTGTTGGTTTGAATTCCAGTAGTTCAGGTATAAGAAAATAGATACAACCTAGTGTGCAATTTTTTCAGATGGGTGGGTTTGTTCATTTGCTTCATGTGTGGACACAGATGTTGTCCTCAACAATGATGATTTATAGTAAATTTTGATTTTCTGTTATTTAACTAGAGAAAGGCATACAAAAGCCTGGATTTTGGGGGAAAAACATGGCAATAGTGCATCAGAAGGTGAATTAGCTGTGTCTGGTACTCAGGGAGAGAAAGATAGTCAAAAGGAGGCCCAGGAGAAAATAGAGTGAGTTGCGTTGGCACAAAGGAAACTAAAGGCAGTGGGAGGAGAGGCAGGTGGTCTTCTGGCTCCAGTTCTCATGGCATTGGTTTGATTTTCAGTAGCTCAGGTATAAGAGTATAGATTCAACACAGCGCATAATTTTTTCAAAGGAGTTTGTTCATTGGCTTTATGTGCGGTCCTAGATGCTGTCCTCAAATGGTGGTTTGTATAGAACATTTTGATTTTCTGTTAACTATAGAAAGCATATCCAGACTTTAATCCTAGAAGTCTGGAGCAAAACATAGCAATAGTGTATAGAAGGAGAACTTGCTAAGTCTGGTACTCAGGAAGATAAAGATAGTCAAAACAGGAGCAGGAGAAAATAGAGTGGGTAGCACAGAGAATCAACTTCTAAGGATCTAGGTACTAAGTGATGTCGTGCCTAGAAATCTGATTTATTCCATGGCTGAATTTCACTGTGAAATTGGCTTTATATTTGGCATATGAAATGGTTGGAAAAGTGGGAAAAATTGTCAACGATGTTTCTGGAGATGTAAAGACCAGTGAGAGTTCCTCCAGTGAGGAGGGTCTAGGCACCAAGGGAAGAAAAGGGAGCAGCAGTGGAAACAGAGAATCTTCTGCCACCAGGACCAGTGCCTTTGGATTTGAATCTAGTAACTCAGGTATTTTGATATTGATTCAGTCCAGTGCATAAAATTTTTAAAAGAAAAAGTTGCTAATTTCTGTCCAGTGTGATCACATAATACACGCTCAATAATGAAGTTTTAGGATGTATATTATTTCTTTCATTTAACAATAGAATTGAGTACCCAAAGTTGGAAGTATGGAAGAAATTATTGTAATGGTGCTTTGGAAATTGAAACTGATGGGTCTGGTATTTGGGTGGACAAAGATAGCCAGAGCAAAGAAGCAGGGAAGATTGAAAGGGGAGGTCACGAGTATCAATTTCTAAAGCTCTAGATATTGGAACCTGATGTTGTGTTTGGAAATTCTGATCAATTCCAAGCCTGAATCCTAATGTGAGATTGGCTTTATATTTGGTAGGTCGAAATGGTTGGAAAGGTGGGAAAAGAACTGTTGGCCAAGTATCAGAAGAAGCACAGACCAGTGAGGGTTACTCCAATGAGGAGAGCCTTGGCATAAAAAAACAACAGGGAATGGCAGGAGAGGCAAAGGGTCTTTTCTCTCCAGTATGCAAGGTTTTTGTTTGATTTCTAGTAGCTCAGGTTAAGAATATAGATTCAACACAGTGCACAATTTTTAGATGCACATTTGTTCCTATGCTTCTAAATGTTGCTCTCATAATACTGATTTGTATAGTACATTTTTTTGTTAATTACCTATAGAAAGACATACTAAATCCTGGAAGTTTGGAACAAATATGGCAATAGTGCACCGGAAGGTGAACTTGCTGAGTCTGATACTGAGGAGAACAAAGATAGTCAAAATGAAAGAGCAGGAGAAAATGGAGTGGGTGGCTTAGAAGGAGCAACTTCTAAAAATCTAGGTACTAAGATCTGATGTTGTGCCTGGAATATGATTCGTTGCATGCCTGAATCCCACTGTGACATTGGCTTTACACTCAGGAGGTAAACATGGTTGGAAAGGTGGGAAAAGAATTGTTGGCCATGTTCCTGGAGATGCAAAGATCAGTGAGGGTTCCTCCAATGAGGAGGGCATTGGCACCAAGGGAAGTAAAGGCAGTGGAAGAGGAAGTGGTGGTACTTCTGGCTCCAGTTCTCACAGCAATGATTTGGATTCCAGTAGCTCTGATATAATGTAGAGACAACACAGCGTACAATTTTTTTCAGATGGATGCGTTGTTTAGTTGCTTCATGTGTAGGCCTTTATATTATCCTAATAAATCATATGTGCATAGTAGCTTCTGATTTTCTGTTCTTTACCTATAGAAAAGCATACCCAGTCCTGGAAGTTTGGAGCAAAACACGTCAATAGAACATCAGAAGGTGAACATGCAGAGTCTCGTACTCAGGTGGATAAAGATATTCAAAATGGAGGAGCAGGAGAAAATGGAGTGGGTAGCTCAGAAGGGTCAAGCTCTAAGGAACTAGGTACTAAGACTTGATGTTGTGCCTGGATTATGATTCGTTCCATGTATGAATCCCACTGTGATAATGGCTTTACATTTGGTAGGTCAACATGGATGGAAAGGTGGGAAAAGAAATGTTGGCCATGTTTCTGGAGAAGCAAAGACCAGAGAGGGTCCCTCCAATGAGGAGAGCCTTGGAACCAAGGGAAGTAAAGGCAGTGGTAGGAGAAGTGGAGGTTTTTCTGGCTCCAGGTCACATGGCATTGGTTTGACTTCCAGTAGTTCAGGTATAAGAATACAG
Source organism: Cryptotis parvus (assembly GCA_021461705.1). NCBI lineage: Eukaryota > Metazoa > Chordata > Mammalia > Eulipotyphla > Soricidae > Cryptotis > Cryptotis parvus. Next base: position 138,133 of record JAJIBD010025955.1, on the reverse strand, counting down.
ATTCAACTCAGTGTACAATTTTTTTTCAGAAGAATGAGTTTGCTTCATGTGTGGCCCTAGATTGTTCTCATTATTATAAATAGTACAATACCTTTTGATTTTCTTTTATTAAACTATAAAAACACACATCGTATGGACATGTTACTGGTGCCCGCTCGAGCAAATCGATGAACAACGGGAAGACAGTGATACAGTGACAGAAACACATATAAAATCCTGGAAATTTGTAACAAAACATGGCAATAGTACATCAGAAATTGAAACTACAGAGTCTGGTACTAGGTGGATAAGGATAGTCAAAATGAAGGACTAGGAGAAAATGGAGTGGGTAGCTCAGAAAGATCAAATTCTAAAAATCTAGCCACAAGACCTGATATTGTGTCTGGAAATTCAGATTTATTCTTTGCCTAAATCACTCTGTGGCAGGTCAACATGGTTGAAAAGGTGGAAAAAGAAATGTCAACCATGTTTCTGGGGATACAAAGACCAGAGAGGGTTCCGCCAATAAGGAGGACCATGGACAAAGGGAAGTAAAGTTAGTGGCAGAAAAGATAGAGGTTATTCTAGCTGCAGTTCTCATGATATTGGTATGACCTCTGGTAGCTCCAGAATAAGAATATAGATTCAACTCACTATTCTTTTACTCGGAAGAATGAGTTTCTTCTTTTGAATCAGGTTGGCCTAGATTGTCCTCATTATGATGAATAGTATAGTGCCATCTGCTTTTCTTTTATTTAGCATTGTAAAAGCATGATAAATCCTGGATGGTTGGAACTATACATGGAGATAGAGCATCTGAAGGTGATTTTTCAGAATCTGGTACTCAGGTGGATAAAGAGAGTCAAAATGAAGGAGCAAGAAAAAATGCAGTAAAATTTTCAGAAGGATCAACCAATAATGAACTAGGGACTAAAAACTGATGTTGAACCTGGAAATTCTGATTCATCCTTTCCCTGTATCACACTGTGTCATAGTCTTTATTTCTGTAAGGTCAACATGGTTGGGAAGGTGGGAAAAGAATGGGTGGCAATGTATAGGGAGATGCAAAGACCAGTGAGGGTGCCTCCAATGAGGAGGGCGTTGGCACCGAGGGAAGTAAAGGCAGTCTCAGGAGAGGCAGAGGCAGACAGTCAAGTTCTCAAGGCATTGACTTTAATTCCAGTAGCTCAGGTATCGAATAAAGATAGAACTGAGTGTAAAATGTGTTCAATGCATGATATGGTTTATTAGTTTTATGGTGAACCTAATGTAGTTCTAATATGCTGATTTGTATAATACATTTTTATTTTCTCTTATTTACCCTTATAAAATCATAACAAAACCTGGAAGTTTGGAACAAACCTTAGCAATTGGAAAACAGAAAGCAAATATTCAGAGTCTGGTACTCAGGTGGATAAAGATAGTCAAAACAGAGGATCAGGAGGAAATGGAGTGGGCAGATCAAAAATATCAACCTCTAAGCATCTAGATACTAGACGAGATATGATAAATGAAAATTCTGATTCATTTCAGCCTGAATTGCATGGTGATGTTGGCTTTACATTGGCAGGTCAACATGGTTCGAAAGGTGGGAAACGAATAGGCGACCATGGTCATGGAAATGAAAAGACCAGTGGGGGCTCCTTCAATGAGGAGGGCCTTGAAACCAAGTATACAAAAGAGAGGGGCAGGAGAGATAGATAGTCTTCAGGCTAAAGGTGTCACAGTGGTGGCTTTAATTCCAGTAGCTCAGGTATCAGAATATGGATTCCGCCCAGTGTACAATGATGTTAGATGCATGATTTTGTGCCTTAGCTTCACAGTGGCCCTAGATGTTGGTCTCATAATGTTGGTTTGCATAGATGACTATAGAAAAGCATACCTAGTCCTGGAAAATGGAGCAAACCATGGCAATAGGACATCAGAGAGTGAATTGCAGAGTGTGGTACTCAGGTGGCTCATGGTAGTCAAAACAGAGGATCGGGAGAAAAGGGAGAGGGTACTTAAGAAGGATCCACCTCTAATGATCTAGATACTAAGACTCGATGTAGGTCCTGGAAATTCTGGTTCATTCGTGATGGAATCGCAAGACATTGGATTTACATTAGGCTGGTAAACATAATAGGAATGGTGGGGAAAGAATTGTCGGCCATGTTCCTGGAGATGCAGAGACCAGTGAGGGATCCTCCAAGGACGAGGGCGTTGGCACCAAGGGAAGTAAAGGCAGTGGCAGGAGAGGCAGAGGATATTCTGGCTCCAATGTGCAAAATGTTGGTTTGAATTCCAATAGCTCAGGTATAAGAATATAGGTACAACCCAGTGGACAGTCTTTTCAGATGGGTGATTTGTTTATTTTTTGATGTGTGGCCTTAGATAATGTCCTCATAACCCTGATCTGCTTAACACTTCTGATACTTTGGTTCCTTAATATAGAAAAGCATACCCACTCCTGGAAGTTTGGAACAAAACATGGCAGTAGTACATCAGAAAGTGAACTTTCAAAGTCTGATACTGGTGGATGAAGATAGTCAAAACGGTGCAGCAGGAAAAAAATGCAGAGGGTATATCAGAAGGATCAACCTCTAAGGACCTAGGTACTAAGATTTGATTTGGGGCCTGGGAATTCTGATTTGTTCCATGCCCAAATGGCATGGTGACTTTGGCTTTTCATTGGCAGGTCAACATGGTTTGAAAGGTGGGAAACAAATTGGCGGCCATGGTCATGGACATGCAAAGACCAGTAAGGGCACCTCCAATGAGGAGGCCCTTGGCACCAAGCATACAAAAGGCAGTGGCAGGAGAGGCAGAGGGTTTTCAGGCTCCAGGTCTCACATCGATGGCTTTAATTCCAGTAGCTCAGGTATCAGAATATGGATTCCGCCCAGTGTAAAAGTTTTCAGATGCATGAATTTATTCCTTGGCTTCACGGTCCTAGATGTTGTACTCATAATGTTGATTTGTATAATACATTTTAATTTTCTCTTACTTACCTATAGAAAATCATACCCAGTCCTGGAAATTTGGAGCAAAACATGGCAATAGAACATCAGAAAGTGAACTCTCAGAATCTGAGACTCTCGTAGATGACAATAGTCAAAACGCAGGACCAGGAGGAAATGTAGAGGGTAGCTCAGAAGGATCAACCTCTAAGTATCTAGGTACTAAGACTTGATTTTGGGTCTGGAAATTATGATTCGAACCATGCCCAATTGCATGGTGACATTGGCCTAACATTGGCAGGTCAACATGGTTTGGAAGGGGGGAAAAAATTGGCGGCCATATTTATGGAGAAGCAAAGAACAGAGAAGGTTCCTCCAATGAGGATGGCCTTGGCACCAAACATACTAAAGGCAGTGGCGGAGAGGGGAGAGTCTTCAGGTGCTAGTTCTCCGAGTGGTGACTTTAATTCCAGTAGCTCAGGTATCAGAATGTAGATTCATCCCAGGGTCCATGTTTTCAGATGCATGATTTTATATCTTGGCTTCATGATGGCCATAGATGTTGGCCTCATAATGTTGCTTTCTATAGATGACCTTTAGAAAAGCATACCGAGGGGGCCAGAGCAATACTTCAGCGGGTAGGGAGTTTCACATGCATGTGGCAAGCCATGCTATGCCGAGTCCGATCCACGCCATCCCATAAGATACCCGAGCACTGCCAGGAGTAATTCGTGATTACAGACCAGGAGAAACCCCTGAGTATTGCTGGGTGTGACCCAAAAAAGGCAAAAAAAAAAAGACTTACAAAGTGCTGGATGCTTGAAGCAAAAGTAGGCAATTGAAAGTCAGAGAGTGAATTGCAGAGTGTGGTACTCAGGTGGATAAATGTAGTAAAAACAGAGGATTGGGGGAAAAGGAGCGGGCACTACAGAAGGATCCACCTCTAAAGTCTTATTTACTAAGATGCGATGTAGGGCCTGGAAATTCTGGCTCATTTTTGATGAAACTGCAGTGACACTGGCTTTACATTTGGCAGGTAAACATGGTCGGAAAGGTGGGAAAAGAATTGTCGGCCATGGTCCTGGAGATGCAAAGACCAGTGAGGGATCATTCAAGGAGGAGGGCGTTGGCACCGAGGGAAGTACAGGCAGTGGCAGGAATGGCGGAGGACCTTCTGGCTCCAGTTCACACGGCGTTGTTTTTAATTCGAGTAGCTCAGGTATAAGAATATAGACACAACCCGGTGGACAGTCTTTTCATATGGGTGATTTGTTTATTTTGTGATGTGTGGCCTTAGATAATGTCCTCATAACCCGGATCTGTTCAGTACTTTTGATTCTTTTGTTCCTTAATTATAGAAAAGCATACCCACTCCTGGAAGTTTGGAACAAAACATGGCAGTAGCACATCAGAAAGTGAACTTTCAGAGTCTGATAATCAGGTGGATGAAGGTAGGCAAAACGGTGCAGCAGGAGAAAATGCAGAGGGTAGCTCAAAAGGACCAACCTCTAAGGATCTAGGTACGAAGACATGATTTGGGGCCTGAAAATCCTGATTCGCTCCATGCCCGAATAGCATGGGGAATTTGGCTTTACATTGGCGGGTTTACATGGTTCAAAAGGTGGGAACGAATTGGTGGCCATGTTCCTGAGAAACAAAGACCAGAGAAGGTTCCTCCAAATGAGGAGGGCCTTGACACCAAGCATACTAAAGGCAGTGACGGGAGCAGTGCAGGTATCAGACTCCAGTTTGGACAGTGGTGTCTTTAATTTCTCTAGCTCAGTTATCCAAATGTATTTACTGCGCAGGGTCCAATGTTCTCAGATGCATGATTATGTATCTTGGCTTCATGATGGCCCTAGATGTTGATCTTATAATGTTGGTTTGTATAGATGAGCTATAGAAAGGCAATCTAGTCCTGGAAGCTTTGAGCAAAAGCAGGCAATTGAATGTCAGAGAGTGAATTGCAGAGTGTGGTACTCAGGTGGATAAATGTAGTACAAACAGAGGATTGGGAGAAAAGGGAGCGGGTACTTCAGAAGGATCCACCTCTAAAGTCTTATTTACTAAGATGCGATGTAGGGCCTGGAAATTCTGGTTCATTTTTGATGAAACTGCAGTGACACTGGCTTTACATTTGGCAGGTAAACATGGTCGGAAAGGTGGGAAAAGAATTGTCGGCCATGGTCCTGGAGATGCAAAGACCAGTGAGGGATCATTCAAGGAGGAGGGCGTTGGCACCGAGGGAAGTACAGGCAGTGGCAGGAATGGCGGAGGACCTTCTGGCTCCAGTTCACACGGCGTTGTTTTTAATTCGAGTAGCTCAGGTATAAGAATATAGACACAACCCGGTGGACAGTCTTTTCATATGGGTGATTTGTTTATTTTGTGATGTGTGGCCTTAGATAATGTCCTCATAACCCGGATCTGTTCAGTACTTTTGATTCTTTTGTTCCTTAATTATAGAAAAGCATACCCACTCCTGGAAGTTTGGAACAAAACATGGCAGTAGCACATCAGAAAGTGAACTTTCAGAGTCTGATAATCAGGTGGATGAAGGTAGGCAAAACGGTGCAGCAGGAGAAAATGCAGAGGGTAGCTCAAAAGGACCAACCTCTAAGGATCTAGGTACGAAGACATGATTTGGGGCCTGAAAATCCTGATTCGTTCCATGCCCGAATAGCATGGGGAATTTGGCTTTACATTGGCGGGTTTACATGGTTCAAAAGGTGGGAAACGAATTGGTGGCCATGTTCCTGAGAAACAAAGACCAGAGAAGGTTCCTCCAAATGAGGAGGGCCTTGACACCAAGCATACTAAAGGCAGTGACGGGAGCAGTGCAGGTATCAGACTCCAGTTTGGACAGTGGTGTCTTTAATTTCTCTAGCTCAGTTATCCAAATGTATTTACTGCGCAGGGTCCAATGTTCTCAGATGCATGATTATGTATCTTGGCTTCATGATGGCCCTAGATGTTGATCTTATAATGTTGGTTTGTATAGATGAGCTATAGAAAGGCAATCTAGTCCTGGAAGCTTTGAGCAAAAGCAGGCAATTGAATGTCAGAGAGTGAATTGCAGAGTGTGGTACTCAGGTGGATAAATGTAGTACAAACAGAGGATTGGGAGAAAAGGGAGCGGGTACTTCAGAAGGATCCACCTCTAAAGTCTTATTTACTAAGATGCGATGTAGGGCCTGGAAATTCTGGTTCATTTTTGATGAAACTGCAGTGACACTGGCTTTACATTTGGCAGGTAAACATGGTCGGAAAGGTGGGAAAAGAATTGTCGGCCATGGTCCTGGAGATGCAAAGACCAGTGAGGGATCATTCAAGGAGGAGGGCGTTGGCACCGAGGGAAGTACAGGCAGTGGCAGGAATGGCGGAGGACCTTCTGGCTCCAGTTCACACGGCGTTGTTTTTAATTCGAGTAGCTCAGGTATAAGAATATAGACACAACCCGGTGGACAGTCTTTTCATATGGGTGATTTGTTTATTTTGTGATGTGTGGCCTTAGATAATGTCCTCATAACCCGGATCTGTTCAGTACTTTTGATTCTTTTGTTCCTTAATTATAGAAAAGCATACCCACTCCTGGAAGTTTGGAACAAAACATGGCAGTAGCACATCAGAAAGTGAACTTTCAGAGTCTGATAATCAGGTGGATGAAGGTAGGCAAAACGGTGCAGCAGGAGAAAATGCAGAGGGTAGCTCAAAAGGACCAACCTCTAAGGATCTAGGTACGAAGACATGATTTGGGGCCTGAAAATCCTGATTCGTTCCATGCCCGAATAGCATGGGGGAATTTGGCTTTACATTGGCGGGTTTACATGGTTCAAAAAGGTGGGAAACGAATTGGTGGCCATGTTCCTGAGAAACAAAGACCAGAGAAGGTTCCTCCAAATGAGGAGGGCCTTGACACCAAGCATACTAAAGGCAGTGACGGGAGCAGTGCAGGTATCAGACTCCAGTTTGGACAGTGGTGTCTTTAATTTCTCTAGCTCAGTTATCCAAATGTATTTACTGCGCAGGGTCCAATGTTCTCAGATGCATGATTATGTATCTTGGCTTCATGATGGCCCTAGATGTTGATCTTATAATGTTGGTTTGTATAGATGAGCTATAGAAAGGCAATCTAGTCCTGGAAGCTTTGAGCAAAAGCAGGCAATTGAATGTCAGAGAGTGAATTGCAGAGTGTGGTACTCAGGTGGATAAATGTAGTACAAACAGAGGATTGGGAGAAAAGGGAGCGGGTACTTCAGAAGGATCCACCTCTAAAGTCTTATTTACTAAGATGCGATGTAGGGCCTGGAAATTCTGGTTCATTTTTGATGAAACTGCAGTGACACTGGCTTTACATTTGGCAGGTAAACATGGTCGGAAAGGTGGGAAAAGAATTGTCGGCCATGGTCCTGGAGATGCAAAGACCAGTGAGGGATCATTCAAGGAGGAGGGCGTTGGCACCGAGGGAAGTACAGGCAGTGGCAGGAATGGCGGAGGACCTTCTGGCTCCAGTTCACACGGCGTTGTTTTTAATTCGAGTAGCTCAGGTATAAGAATATAGACACAACCCGGTGGACAGTCTTTTCATATGGGTGATTTGTTTATTTTGTGATGTGTGGCCTTAGATAATGTCCTCATAACCCGGATCTGTTCAGTACTTTTGATTCTTTTGTTCCTTAATTATAGAAAAGCATACCCACTCCTGGAAGTTTGGAACAAAACATGGCAGTAGCACATCAGAAAGTGAACTTTCAGAGTCTGATAATCAGGTGGATGAAGGTAGGCAAAACGGTGCAGCAGGAGAAAATGCAGAGGGTAGCTCAAAAGGACCAACCTCTAAGGATCTAGGTACGAAGACATGATTTGGGGCCTGAAAATCCTGATTCGTTCCATGCCCGAATAGCATGGGGAATTTGGCTTTACATTGGCGGGTTTACATGGTTCAAAAAGGTGGGAACGAATTGGTGGCCATGTTCCTGAGAAACAAAGACCAGAGAAGGTTCCTCCAAATGAGGAGGGCCTTGACACCAAGCATACTAAAGGCAGTGACGGGAGCAGTGCAGGTATCAGACTCCAGTTTGGACAGTGGTGTCTTTAATTTCTCTAGCTCAGTTATCCAAATGTATTTACTGCGCAGGGTCCAATGTTCTCAGATGCATGATTATGTATCTTGGCTTCATGATGGCCCTAGATGTTGATCTTATAATGTTGGTTTGTATAGATGAGCTATAGAAAGGCAATCTAGTCCTGGAAGCTTTGAGCAAAAGCAGGCAATTGAATGTCAGAGAGTGAATTGCAGAGTGTGGTACTCAGGTGGATAAATGTAGTACAAACAGAGGATTGGGAGAAAAGGGAGCGGGTACTTCAGAAGGATCCACCTCTAAAGTCTTATTTACTAAGATGCGATGTAGGGCCTGGAAATTCTGGTTCATTTTTGATGAAACTGCAGTGACACTGGCTTTACATTTGGCAGGTAAACATGGTCGGAAAGGTGGGAAAAGAATTGTCGGCCATGGTCCTGGAGATGCAAAGACCAGTGAGGGATCATTCAAGGAGGAGGGCGTTGGCACCGAGGGAAGTACAGGCAGTGGCAGGAATGGCGGAGGACCTTCTGGCTCCAGTTCACACGGCGTTGTTTTTAATTCGAGTAGCTCAGGTATAAGAATATAGACACAACCCGGTGGACAGTCTTTTCATATGGGTGATTTGTTTATTTTGTGATGTGTGGCCTTAGATAATGTCCTCATAACCCGGATCTGTTCAGTACTTTTGATTCTTTTGTTCCTTAATTATAGAAAAGCATACCCACTCCTGGAAGTTTGGAACAAAACATGGCAGTAGCACATCAGAAAGTGAACTTTCAGAGTCTGATAATCAGGTGGATGAAGGTAGGCAAAACGGTGCAGCAGGAGAAAATGCAGAGGGTAGCTCAAAAGGACCAACCTCTAAGGATCTAGGTACGAAGACATGATTTGGGGCCTGAAAATCCTGATTCGTTCCATGCCCGAATAGCATGGGGAATTTGGCTTTACATTGGCGGGTTTACATGGTTCAAAAGGTGGGAAACGAATTGGTGGCCATGTTCCTGAGAAACAAAGACCAGAGAAGGTTCCTCCAAATGAGGAGGGCCTTGACACCAAGCATACTAAAGGCAGTGACGGGAGCAGTGCAGGTATCAGACTCCAGTTTGGACAGTGGTGTCTTTAATTTCTCTAGCTCAGTTATCCAAATGTATTTACTGCGCAGGGTCCAATGTTCTCAGATGCATGATTATGTATCTTGGCTTCATGATGGCCCTAGATGTTGATCTTATAATGTTGGTTTGTATAGATGAGCTATAGAAAGGCAATCTAGTCCTGGAAGCTTTGAGCAAAAGCAGGCAATTGAATGTCAGAGAGTGAATTGCAGAGTGTGGTACTCAGGTGGATAAATGTAGTACAAACAGAGGATTGGGAGAAAAGGGAGCGGGTACTTCAGAAGGATCCACCTCTAAAGTCTTATTTACTAAGATGCGATGTAGGGCCTGGAAATTCTGGTTCATTTTTGATGAAACTGCAGTGACACTGGCTTTACATTTGGCAGGTAAACATGGTCGGAAAGGTGGGAAAAGAATTGTCGGCCATGGTCCTGGAGATGCAAAGACCAGTGAGGGATCATTCAAGGAGGAGGGCGTTGGCACCGAGGGAAGTACAGGCAGTGGCAGGAATGGCGGAGGACCTTCTGGCTCCAGTTCACACGGCGTTGTTTTTAATTCGAGTAGCTCAGGTATAAGAATATAGACACAACCCGGTGGACAGTCTTTTCATATGGGTGATTTGTTTATTTTGTGATGTGTGGCCTTAGATAATGTCCTCATAACCCGGATCTGTTCAGTACTTTTGATTCTTTTGTTCCTTAATTATAGAAAAGCATACCCACTCCTGGAAGTTTGGAACAAAACATGGCAGTAGCACATCAGAAAGTGAACTTTCAGAGTCTGATAATCAGGTGGATGAAGGTAGGCAAAACGGTGCAGCAGGAGAAAATGCAGAGGGTAGCTCAAAAGGACCAACCTCTAAGGATCTAGGTACGAAGACATGATTTGGGGCCTGAAAATCCTGATTCGTTCCATGCCCGAATAGCATGGGGAATTTGGCTTTACATTGGCGGGTTTACATGGTTCAAAAAGGTGGGAAACGAATTGGTGGCCATGTTCCTGAGAAACAAAGACCAGAGAAGGTTCCTCCAAATGAGGAGGGCCTTGACACCAAGCATACTAAAGGCAGTGACAGGAGCAGTGCAGGTATCAGACTCCAGTTTGGACAGTGGTGTCTTTAATTTCTCTAGCTCAGTTATCCAAATGTATTTACTGCGCAGGGTCCAATGTTCTCAGATGCATGATTATGTATCTTGGCTTCATGATGGCCCTAGATGTTGATCTTATAATGTTGGTTTGTATAGATGAGCTATAGAAAGGCAATCTAGTCCTGGAAGCTTTGAGCAAAAGCAGGCAATTGAATGTCAGAGAGTGAATTGCAGAGTGTGGTACTCAGGTGGATAAATGTAGTACAAACAGAGGATTGGGAGAAAAGGGAGCGGGTACTTCAGAAGGATCCACCTCTAAAGTCTTATTTACTAAGATGCGATGTAGGGCCTGGAAATTCTGGTTCATTTTTGATGAAACTGCAGTGACACTGGCTTTACATTTGGCAGGTAAACATGGTCGGAAAGGTGGGAAAAGAATTGTCGGCCATGGTCCTGGAGATGCAAAGACCAGTGAGGGATCATTCAAGGAGGAGGGCGTTGGCACCGAGGGAAGTACAGGCAGTGGCAGGAATGGCGGAGGACCTTCTGGCTCCAGTTCACACGGCGTTGTTTTTAATTCGAGTAGCTCAGGTATAAGAATATAGACACAACCCGGTGGACAGTCTTTTCATATGGGTGATTTGTTTATTTTGTGATGTGTGGCCTTAGATAATGTCCTCATAACCCGGATCTGTTCAGTACTTTTGATTCTTTTGTTCCTTAATTATAGAAAAGCATACCCACTCCTGGAAGTTTGGAACAAAACATGGCAGTAGCACATCAGAAAGTGAACTTTCAGAGTCTGATAATCAGGTGGATGAAGGTAGGCAAAACGGTGCAGCAGGAGAAAATGCAGAGGGTAGCTCAAAAGGACCAACCTCTAAGGATCTAGGTACGAAGACATGATTTGGGGCCTGAAAATCCTGATTCGTTCCATGCCCGAATAGCATGGGGAATTTGGCTTTACATTGGCGGGTTTACATGGTTCAAAAGGTGGGAAACGAATTGGTGGCCATGTTCCTGAGAAACAAAGACCAGAGAAGGTTCCTCCAAATGAGGAGGGCCTTGACACCAAGCATACTAAAGGCAGTGACGGGAGCAGTGCAGGTATCAGACTCCAGTTTGGACAGTGGTGTCTTTAATTTCTCTAGCTCAGTTATCCAAATGTATTTACTGCGCAGGGTCCAATGTTCTCAGATGCATGATTATGTATCTTGGCTTCATGATGGCCCCTAGATGTTGATCTTATAATGTTGGTTTGTATAGATGAGCTATAGAAAGGCAATCTAGTCCTGGAAGCTTTGAGCAAAAGCAGGCAATTGAATGTCAGAGAGTGAATTGCAGAGTGTGGTACTCAGGTGGATAAATGTAGTACAAACAGAGGATTGGGAGAAAAGGGAGCGGGTACTTCAGAAGGATCCACCTCTAAAGTCTTATTTACTAAGATGCGATGTAGGGCCTGGAAATTCTGGTTCATTTTTGATGAAACTGCAGTGACACTGGCTTTACATTTGGCAGGTAAACATGGTCGGAAAGGTGGGAAAAGAATTGTCGGCCATGGTCCTGGAGATGCAAAGACCAGTGAGGGATCATTCAAGGAGGAGGGCGTTGGCACCGAGGGAAGTACAGGCAGTGGCAGGAATGGCGGAGGACCTTCTGGCTCCAGTTCACACGGCGTTGTTTTTAATTCGAGTAGCTCAGGTATAAGAATATAGACACAACCCGGTGGACAGTCTTTTCATATGGGTGATTTGTTTATTTTGTGATGTGTGGCCTTAGATAATGTCCTCATAACCCGGATCTGTTCAGTACTTTTGATTCTTTTGTTCCTTAATTATAGAAAAGCATACCCACTCCTGGAAGTTTGGAACAAAACATGGCAGTAGCACATCAGAAAGTGAACTTTCAGAGTCTGATAATCAGGTGGATGAAGGTAGGCAAAACGGTGCAGCAGGAGAAAATGCAGAGGGTAGCTCAAAAGGACCAACCTCTAAGGATCTAGGTACGAAGACATGATTTGGGGCCTGAAAATCCTGATTCGTTCCATGCCCGAATAGCATGGGGAATTTGGCTTTACATTGGCGGGTTTACATGGTTCAAAAGGTGGGAAACGAATTGGTGGCCATGTTCCTGAGAAACAAAGACCAGAGAAGGTTCCTCCAAATGAGGAGGGCCTTGACACCAAGCATACTAAAGGCAGTGACGGAGCAGTGCAGGTATCAGACTCCAGTTTGGACAGTGGTGTCTTTAATTTCTCTAGCTCAGTTATCCAAATGTATTTACTGCGCAGGGTCCAATGTTCTCAGATGCATGATTATGTATCTTGGCTTCATGATGGCCCTAGATGTTGATCTTATAATGTTGGTTTGTATAGATGAGCTATAGAAAGGCAATCTAGTCCTGGAAGCTTTGAGCAAAAGCAGGCAATTGAATGTCAGAGAGTGAATTGCAGAGTGTGGTACTCAGGTGGATAAATGTAGTACAAACAGAGGATTGGGAGAAAAGGGAGCGGGTACTTCAGAAGGATCCACCTCTAAAGTCTTATTTACTAAGATGCGATGTAGGGCCTGGAAATTCTGGTTCATTTTTGATGAAACTGCAGTGACACTGGCTTTACATTTGGCAGGTAAACATGGTCGGAAAGGTGGGAAAAGAATTGTCGGCCATGGTCCTGGAGATGCAAAGACCAGTGAGGGATCATTCAAGGAGGAGGGCGTTGGCACCGAGGGAAGTACAGGCAGTGGCAGGAATGGCGGAGGACCTTCTGGCTCCAGTTCACACGGCGTTGTTTTTAATTCGAGTAGCTCAGGTATAAGAATATAGACACAACCCGGTGGACAGTCTTTTCATATGGGTGATTTGTTTATTTTGTGATGTGTGGCCTTAGATAATGTCCTCATAACCCGGATCTGTTCAGTACTTTTGATTCTTTTGTTCCTTAATTATAGAAAAGCATACCCACTCCTGGAAGTTTGGAACAAAACATGGCAGTAGCACATCAGAAAGTGAACTTTCAGAGTCTGATAATCAGGTGGATGAAGGTAGGCAAAACGGTGCAGCAGGAGAAAATGCAGAGGGTAGCTCAAAAGGACCAACCTCTAAGGATCTAGGTACGAAGACATGATTTGGGGCCTGAAAATCCTGATTCGTTCCATGCCCGAATAGCATGGGGAATTTGGCTTTACATTGGCGGGTTTACATGGTTCAAAAAGGTGGGAAACGAATTGGTGGCCATGTTCCTGAGAAACAAAGACCAGAGAAGGTTCCTCCAAATGAGGAGGGCCTTGACACCAAGCATACTAAAGGCAGTGACGGGAGCAGTGCAGGTATCAGACTCCAGTTTGGACAGTGGTGTCTTTAATTTCTCTAGCTCAGTTATCCAAATGTATTTACTGCGCAGGGTCCAATGTTCTCAGATGCATGATTATGTATCTTGGCTTCATGATGGCCCTAGATGTTGATCTTATAATGTTGGTTTGTATAGATGAGCTATAGAAAGGCAATCTAGTCCTGGAAGCTTTGAGCAAAAGCAGGCAATTGAATGTCAGAGAGTGAATTGCAGAGTGTGGTACTCAGGTGGATAAATGTAGTACAAACAGAGGATTGGGAGAAAAGGGAGCGGGTACTTCAGAAGGATCCACCTCTAAAGTCTTATTTACTAAGATGCGATGTAGGGCCTGGAAATTCTGGTTCATTTTTGATGAAACTGCAGTGACACTGGCTTTACATTTGGCAGGTAAACATGGTCGGAAAGGTGGGAAAAGAATTGTCGGCCATGGTCCTGGAGATGCAAAGACCAGTGAGGGATCATTCAAGGAGGAGGGCGTTGGCACCGAGGGAAGTACAGGCAGTGGCAGGAATGGCGGAGGACCTTCTGGCTCCAGTTCACACGGCGTTGTTTTTAATTCGAGTAGCTCAGGTATAAGAATATAGACACAACCCGGTGGACAGTCTTTTCATATGGGTGATTTGTTTATTTTGTGATGTGTGGCCTTAGATAATGTCCTCATAACCCGGATCTGTTCAGTACTTTTGATTCTTTTGTTCCTTAATTATAGAAAAGCATACCCACTCCTGGAAGTTTGGAACAAAACATGGCAGTAGCACATCAGAAAGTGAACTTTCAGAGTCTGATAATCAGGTGGATGAAGGTAGGCAAAACGGTGCAGCAGGAGAAAATGCAGAGGGTAGCTCAAAAGGACCAACCTCTAAGGATCTAGGTACGAAGACATGATTTGGGGCCTGAAAATCCTGATTCGTTCCATGCCCGAATAGCATGGGGAATTTGGCTTTACATTGGCGGGTTTACATGGTTCAAAAGGTGGGAAACGAATTGGTGGCCATGTTCCTGAGAAACAAAGACCAGAGAAGGTTCCTCCAAATGAGGAGGGCCTTGACACCAAGCATACTAAAGGCAGTGACGGGAGCAGTGCAGGTATCAGACTCCAGTTTGGACAGTGGTGTCTTTAATTTCTCTAGCTCAGTTATCCAAATGTATTTACTGCGCAGGGTCCAATGTTCTCAGATGCATGATTATGTATCTTGGCTTCATGATGGCCCTAGATGTTGATCTTATAATGTTGGTTTGTATAGATGAGCTATAGAAAGGCAATCTAGTCCTGGAAGCTTTGAGCAAAAGTAGGCAATTGAATGTCAGAGAGTGAATTGCAGAGTGTGGTACTCAGGTGGATAAATGTAGTACAAACAGAGGATTGGGAGAAAAGGGAGCGGGTACTTCAGAAGGATCCACCTCTAAAGTCTTATTTACTAAGATGCGATGTAGGGCCTGGAAATTCTGGTTCATTTTTGATGAAACTGCAGTGACACTGGCTTTACATTTGGCAGGTAAACATGGTCGGAAAGGTGGGAAAAGAATTGTCGGCCATGGTCCTGGAGATGCAAAGACCAGTGAGGGATCATTCAAGGAGGAGGGCGTTGGCACCGAGGGAAGTACAGGCAGTGGCAGGAATGGCGGAGGACCTTCTGGCTCCAGTTCACATGGCGTTGTTTTTAATTCGAGTAGCTCAGGTATAAGAATATAGACACAACCCGGTGGACAGTCTTTTCATATGGGTGATTTGTTTATTTTGTGATGTGTGGCCTTAGATAATGTCCTCATAACCCGGATCTGTTCAGTACTTTTGATTCTTTTGTTCCTTAATTATAGAAAAGCATACCCACTCCTGGAAGTTTGGAACAAAACATGGCAGTAGCACATCAGAAAGTGAACTTTCAGAGTCTGATAATCAGGTGGATGAAGGTAGGCAAAACGGTGCAGCAGGAGAAAATGCAGAGGGTAGCTCAAAAGGACCAACCTCTAAGGATCTAGGTACTAAGACTTGATTTGGGGCCTCGATATTCCTGATTTGTTCCATGCCCGAATGGCATGGGGACGTTGGCTTTTCATTGGCAGGTCAACATGGTTCAAAAGGTGGGAAAAAATTGGCGGCCATGTTTCTGGAGAAGCAAAGACCATTGAGGGTTTCTCCAAATGAGGAGGGCCTTGACTCCAAGCATATTAAAGGTAGTGGCGGGAGCAGGGCAAGTCTTCAGGCTCCAGTTTGGACAGTGGTGTCTTTAATTCCTGTAGCTCAGTTATTCGAATGTATATTCTGCGAATGGTCCAGTGTTTTCAGATGCATGATTATTATATTGGCTTCATGATGGCCAAGATGTTGATCTTATAATGTTGGTTTGTATAGATGAGTATAGAAAGGCAATCTAGTCTTGGAAGCTTGGAGCAAAGGTAGGCAATTGGACGTCAGTGAGTGAATTGCAGAGTGTGGTACTCAGGTGGATAAATGTAGTACAAACAGAGGATTGGGAGAAAAGGGAGCAGGTACTTCAGAAGGATCCACCTCTAAAGTCTTATTTACTAAGATGCGATGTAGAGCCTGGATTTTCTTGTTCATTTTGATGAAATCGCAGTGATAGTGGCTTTATATTTGGCAGGTAAACATGGTCGAAAAGGTGGGAAAAGAATTGTTGGCCATGGTTCCTGGAGATGCAAAGACCAGTGAGGGATCCTTCAAGGAGGAGGGCGTTGGCACCAAGGGAAGTAAAGGCAGTGGCAGGAGAGGTGAAGGATCTTCTGGCTCCAGTTCGCACTGGCATTGGTTTGAATTTCAGTAGCTTAGGTACTGAATATTATAGATACAAACCCTTGGACAGTCTTTTCAGATGGTTGATTTGTTTATTTTGTGATGAGTGGCCTTAGGTAATGTCCTTATGATCATGATCTGTTTAGTACTTCTGATTCTTTGGTTCCTTAACTATAGAAAAGCATAACCACTCCTGGAAGTTTGGAACCAAATATTGCAGTAGCACATCAGAAAATGAACTTTCAGAGTCTGATACTTAGGTGCATGAAGATAGTCAAATCAGTGCAGCAGGAGAAAATGCAGAGGGAAGCTCAGTAAGGATCAACCTCTAAGGATCTAGGTACTAAGACCTGATTTGGGCCCTCGAAATTCTGATTTGTTCCATGCCCGAATGGCATGGTGATGTTGGCTTTTCATTGGCAGGTCAACATGGTTCAAAAGGTGGGAAAAAAATTGGCGGCCATGGTCATGAGACATGCAAAGACCATTGAGGGCTCCTCCAAAGAGGAGGGCATTGGCACCAAGCATACAAAAGGCAGTGGCAGGAGAGGTGGAGGGTCTTCAGGCTCCAACTCTCGACAGCGGTCGCTTTAGTTCTAGTAGCTCAGGTATCGGAGTATAGATTCTGCCCAGTGTGCAATGTTTTCAGATTCATGATTTTGTTCCTTGGCTTCACAGTGGCCCTAGATGTTGTTCTAATAATGCTTATTTGTAAAATACATTTTTATTTTCCCTTCCTTACCTATAGAAAAGCATACTCAGTCCTGGAAATTTGGAGCAAATCATGGCAATAGGACATCAGAAAGCAAACTCTCAGAGTATGAGACTCTCGTGGATGAAGATAGTCAAAACGCAGATTCAGTAGGAAACGTTGAGGGTGGCTCAGAAGGATCAACCTCTAAGGATCTAGGTACTAAGACTTGATTTGGGGCCTGGAAATTCTCATTCGAACCATGCCCGGATTGCAAAGTGACGTTGGCCTTACTTTGGCAGGTCAACATGGTTCGAATGTGGGAAAAGAATTGGTGGCCAAGTTTCTGGAGAAGCAAAGACCAGAGAAGGTTCCTCCCATGAGGAGGACCTTGGCAGCAAGCTTACTAAAGGCAGTGGCATGAGAGGGGACAGTCTTTAGGCTCTAGTTCTCATAGAGGTGGCTTTTATTCCTGTAGCTCAGTATCAGAATATAGTATCCTTGAAGGGTCAATGTTTTCAGATGCATGATTTTGTATTTTGGCTTCACGGTGGCCCTAGATATTGGTTTCATAATGTTGTTTTGTATAGATGACCTATAGCAAAGCATTCTGAGTGCTGAAAGCTTAGAGAAAAAATTAGGCAATAACGTCAGAAAGTGAATTGCAGAGTTTGGTACTCATGTGGCTAAAGGTATTCAAAAGAAAGGATTGGGAGTAAAGGAAAGGAGTACTCAGAAGGATCCACCTCTAAGGATCTAATTACAAAGACTTGATGTAGGGTCTGGAAATTATGGTTCATTTGTGATGAAATTGCAATGACACTGGCAGGTAAACATGGTCGGAAAGGTGGGAAAAGAATTGTTGGCCATGTTCCTGGAGATGCAAAGACCAGTGAGGGATCCTCCAAGGAGGAGGGCGTTGGCACCAAGGGAAGTAAAGGCAGTGGCATTAGAGGCGAAGGATCTTCTGGCTCCAGTTTGCAAGACGTTGATTTTAATGCCAGTAGCTCAGGTATAAGAATATAGATACAACCCAGTGGACAGTCTTTTCATATGGGTGATTTGTTTATTTTGTGATGTGTGGCCTTAGATAATGTCCTCATAACCGTGATCGGCTTAGTACATCTGATTATTTCATTCCTTAACTATAGAAAAACATACCCACTCCTGGAAGTTTGGAGTAAACCATGGCAGTAGCACATCAGAAAATGAACTTTCAGAGTCTGATACTCAGGTGGATGACGGTAGTCAAAACGGTGCAGCAGGAGAAATTGCAGAGGGTAGCTCAGAAGGATCAACCTCTAAAGATCTAGCTACTAAGCCTTGATTTGGGGCCTGGAAATTCTGATTTGTTCCATGCCCTAATGACATAATGATGTTGGCTTTACATTGGCAGGTCAACATGGTTCAAAAGGTGGGAAACGAATTGGAGGCCATGGTCATGGACATGGAAAAACCAGTGGGGGCTCTTTAAATGAGGAGGGCATTGGCACCAAGCATACAATAGGCAGTGGCACGAGAGGCAGAGGGTCTTCAGGCAGCAGTTCTCACAGCGGTGACTTTAATTCCAGTAGCTCAGGTATCAGAATATTGATTCCGCCCAATGTACAATGTTTTCAGGTGCATGATTTTGTTCCTTGGCTTCATAGTGGCCCTAGATGATGTTCTCATAATGCTGATTTGTAAAATACATTTTTATTTTCTCTTACTTACCTATAGAAAAGCATACCCAGTCCTGGAAGTTTGGAGCAAAACATGGCAATAGGACATCAGAAAGCAAGCTCTCAGAGTCTGAGACTCTGGTTGATGAATATAGTCAAAACGCAGGATCAGGAGGAAACCTAGAGGGTGGCTCAGAAGGATCAACCTCTAAGGATCTAGGTACTAAGACTTGATTTGGGGCCTGGAAATTCTGATTTTAACCATGCCTGTATTGCATGGTGACTTTGGCTTTTCATTGGCAGGTCAACATGGTTCGAAGGTGGGAAACAAATTGGCAGCCATGGTCATGGACATGCAAAGACCATTGAGGGCTCCTCTAATGAGGAGGGTATTGGCACCAAGCATACAAAAGGCAGTGGCAGGAGAGGTGGAGGGTCTTCAGGCTCCAGCTCTCACAGCGGTCGCTTTAATTCCAGTAGCTCAGGTATCAGAGTATAGTTTCGGCTCAGTGTACAATGTTTTCAGATTCATGATTTTGTTCCCTGGCTTCACAGTCTCCCTAGATGTTATTTTCATAATAATGATTTGTATAATACATTTTTATTTTCCCTTACCTATAGAAAAGCATACTCTGTCTTGGAAGTTTGGAGCAAATCATGGCAATAGGACATCAGAAAGCGAACTCTCAGAATATGAGACTCTGGTGGATGAAGATAGTCAAAATGCAGCTTCAGGAGGAAATCTAGAGGGTAGCTCAGAACGATCAACCTCTAAGGATCTAGGTACTAAGACTTGATTTGCGCCTGGAAATTCTCATTCGAACCATGCCTGAATTGCAAAGTGACGTTGGCCTTACATTGGCAGGTCAACATGGTTCATATTTGGGAAAAGAATTGGTGGCCATGTTTCTGGAGAAGCAAAGACCAGAGAAGGTTCCTCCCATGAGGCGAGCCTTGGCCCCAAGCATACTAAAGGCAGTGGCGGGGGGGGGGAGGGTCTTCAGGCTCTAGTTCTCATAGTGGTGGCTTTAATTCCTGTATTCAGGGATCAGAAGATAGTATCCTTGAAGTGTCCAATGTTTTCAGATGCATGATTTTGTATTTTGGCTTCACAGTGGTCCTGAATATTGGTGTCATAATGTTGGTCATTGTAAATGTCCTAGAAAAGCATATCAAATGCTGAAAGCTTAGAGCAAAATTAGGCAATAACGTCAGAAAGTGAATTGCAGAGTTGGGTACTCAGGTGGTTAAAGGTATTCTAAACAGAGGATCGGGAGAAAAGGAAACAAGTACTTGAAGGATCCACCTCTAAGGATCTAATTACAAAGACTCGATGTAGGGCCTGGAAATTCTGGTTCATTCATGACGAAATTAAGTGATATTGGCTTTACATTTGGTAGGTAAACATGGTCGGAATGGTGGGAAAAGAATTGTCGGCCATGTTCCTGGAGATGCAAAGACCAGTGAGGGATCCTCCAAGGAGGAGGGCTTTGGCACCAAGGGAAATAAAGGCAGTGGCAGGAGAGGCGAAGGATCTTCTGGCTCCAGTTCGCCTGGCGTTGGTTTGAATTCCAGTAGCTCAGGTACTGAATATAGATACAACCCAGTGGACAGTCTTTTCAGATAGGTGATTTGTTTATTTTTTGATGTGTGGCCTTAATAATGTCCTCATAACCCTGAACTTCTTAGTACTTCTGCTTCTTTGGTTCCTTAATTATAGAAAAGCCCCCACTGGGGCTTCTTCCCTGTATCCACGCAAGCACTGGTTGTTCTTATTTTGTATATGTGCCAGTCTCTGGTGTGAGAGCTATCTTATTGTTGTTTTGATTTGAATCTCCATGACAATTAGTGATGAGGAGCATCTTTTCATATGCCTTTTGGCCATTCGAATTTCTTCTTTGTTGATGTTTCTATTCATTTCTTCTCCCCATTTTTTGATGGGGTTGCCTGTTTTCTTCTTGTAAAGTTCTATCAGTACCTTATATATCATGGATATTAACCCTTTATCAGATGGGCATTGAGTGAATATTCTTTCCCACTCTGTGGACTCTCTTTGTAACTTGGTCACTGTTTGTTTTGAGGTGCAAAGCTTAAGTACTGTTAAATACTCAAAAGTTTGTGTGAAGGGCCAGAGTGATAGCACAATGGTTGGAGCGTTTGCCTTGCATGAGTCCAACCCTGGTTTGATCTCCAGCATCCCATAAGGTCCCCTGCATACCACCTGGCATAATTTCTGAGTGCAGAGCCACGAGTATATCCTGAGCATTTCTGATTGTGACACAAAAAGCCAAAAAAAGAAGTTGTATGACCCCTGAAATTTGAAACCAATTAATAAATAGGGGAAATTAAAATATACTAAGTGAATATTAATAAAACTGGTTAAACTCATCCTTTATTATTTTAGACATATTATTTGAAATGTCTTTATAAATAAATTTATTTTATAACTATTTAACATTTGTAAATATAACGTTTTAGTAAATGAAAGTAACCTCAAATAATTATAATATTATGAAATATTTTAATATTCTATCAAAATATTCGCTTTGTTATTGATGTTGCTATTTATTTGCTTTTTTGGTTTTGCTATAAGGTTGCCTATAAATATACTTGGATAAATAAAGGGTCAATGTATTAAAAAAGTGGGAAATTAAAATATTAAGATTCATAGATTTTTAAAGCCAAAAAATTAATTTTCTTCATTTTTAGATAATTCAATTACTAGCATTTCATAGTAGGCTATAAGTTCCAATAAAAATGGGCTAGCAAATTTTATTTTTGAAGTTGAAAATTAGTGATGCATTACATAATAGTAATGGTACATGACCCAAATAAATTAGCTCTTAATGATTTCTGAACATATGTAACAATCATACTAGGATGATTGTTTCAAGATAAAGGAGATTCTGAGAGATAATTATGTGATTAATTATTCCTGATCAATGACAACTCTCACAATTAAATTGCATATTCAGGATAATGAAACCCATTAGTGGCCTTCAATATTAACTTCTAAATTTCCATTTAAAAGTCTAAATAACCCATATATTTAAAATATGTACCAATACCATAAAGTTAACATTATTGTAACCAGGTTACCTAAGTTACAATAAAAGATAAAATATATAAATGGATTAAGATCAACATTTGTCATTAAATTTAAATTATATATGCATTGTGTTGAATAGAAAAAGGATCCCATATTCCAGAAGCAACTCCAACATATTCAGAAACAAATGAAATTATTGGTAAGTAAAAATTACTCTGATTACAAGCATATTTTAATGCCATGGCAGACTGTGCTTAGTGAGGTTATGAAACAACCAAAACTTTAAACTGGGTTTTTAATGTGCCACTCACCTGTGATCAGTGCTCATTTCAATGGCAGTATATTTGTATTAGATTTTGCAAACATAAACAATACAAAACTAAATCTATGTATGCAAACCAACATGTATACAAACGTTTAGAGAAATATTATAATTATTTACAGTGATTCTATATAAAAATCATCTTACTCTACATTAGGAAGACCTGTATCACTGTCTTCTCGTTGTTCATCGATTTGTTCGAGCGGGCACCAGTAACATCTCCATACGTCCCCATACGTCCTGCAGGGTGCTAGTCTAGCCCAAGGGCTTCTGCTTGCTTCTGGTATACAAAAAGAAAAATAAACAATAAAAGCGTGATTGCAACTTCCTTTCATCTATCCCACCCCTTAGTGTTGAAAATGTTTCTTTTATTAAGCAATTACAAATATTCTAAATGTCTTGTAGGTGAAGCCTCGGCGTGGGGCAAAGGAGCATACAAAGCTTTCGATGGCCGAGTCTTTTCCATCGAGTCTTCATGTGTCTATACTTTCTGCGTCACTGCATCGAGTCAGGAGGAGACTTTAACATTGAGATAAAACGCAACAATGAAAGTGAGATTGAGAAAATAACAATTATAATTGACAATAATGACATCTCTATTTGGGGTGATATAATCTTAGTTAATGGAGAAAGGTAAATATCCTAATATTTTACATAAATGTTTGAGTTATTTGAAATAAATTGAGGAAAAAAGAGATTAAAGAGTATTATTAATTTTAAACAGAAATTTGATTACTATGCAATAATTATCAATATAATGCTAATATTGATACTGATATGTTATACATGATATGAAATTATAAGATGTTTTATTCATATAACAAAACGTAGAAAGTAAAAGTAGTTGTTTAATTTTATGTATTTCTATATTGAGCAAATTTTTTTTCAATAAATCTGTTAGTAACATATACATTTTATTACTTGTCTATCACCAACTGGAAATAAGTTTTCCAATAAAATGAGGCTTTTAGGTCTTTATTTTCAGAAATAGAAATTAATTTTTAGGAATGATGACTTATTTCAATTTTTTCCAGTGTACAACATAAATATTCACAAGACATATTCCTTGTGAACATTTAATATATTTTTATCATTTTTCTCATAGAAAATTAGTGGGTTTATTTTGGTTTACTTTGGTGAAGTTTCAGTTTATTGTTCCTTTAAAGTCTTTCCACCTCTGAGAAGAACTCATTGTATTTATTTAGAAATGTTGGGGCCAGGGTGATAATAGAGCAAGTAGGGCATAAGTTTGATCTCCAGCATGCTGTATGATTTCATGAGTCCACTAGAGTGAGCGCTGAGTGCAGGGCCGGGAATAAGCCTTAGTAGCCACCATTGGAGCCAGAGTGATAGTCCAGCAGGTAAGGCGTTTGACCTAGGTTTGATCCCAGCATCCCATATGGTCCCCTGAACATTGCCAGGTGTAACCCCAAAAGCAAAAAAAAATCACTGACTGTGGTACCCCCAAAAAAAGAGATTTGAAGAAAACCTTTAATATTTTTATAGTGTCATATTTATATTTTCTTATTTTTTGGTTTGGGAGCCACACCCAGGATGCTCAGGACTTACTCTTGGTTATACACTCCAACCACTCCTGGCAGAGCTCAGGGTACTGTATGGGATGCCAGGGATTGAACCCTGGTAAGCTGTGCTATCACTCTGGCCCCTTTATTCTTTTAAGATTGGGCAGCTCATTTTAAACAAGCTCCCATTGGTAATCTCAGACTAAAGAGACTCACGTTGTGTACCAAGTTTAAATTTCAATTTTTTTAAAAAATTGTTACTCAGTTTCCCATAATCTTTAAATATATAAGTAAAAATAAGCAGATAACAGGCTTTTCCCTAAATACCTATATGCATAGGAATAAATATTCAAGGAATATAAACTCTCCTGTTTAGAAATCCCAGACTTGATTTCAAATGGAGTTGTTTGTGTTCAAAAGATCACTGTACAGTTTAGTGATTTAGATGGTACTTTAAAATGTGCCTTTAAGAACAAGTCATGTTGGAGTTATGAAATTTACCTGCAAATGGATGGACATGGAGATTATCATGCTGAGTGAAATTAATCAGAAGGAAAAGGACCGATAAAGAACGACTGCATTCATTAATGGGATATAAATATATATCAGTGTCTCTCCCCCCAGAACCACTGCAGAGCCTGGCAAGCTACCTGTGGTGTATTCAATATGCCAAAAACAGTAACAATAATGGAACTCATTCCCAATGAATGGAGACGGTACTGGCGCTTGCTTGAGCAAATCGATGAACAACGGGAAGACAAGTGATACAAGCAATATATATTTATATTAAATATAAAGGAATAGGCTGCCAGAGAAAAACAAATTAAATCATACTGCTGCTATATTGAATATGAAATTGTTTTATATTTTCAGTGTGCAGATACCGTTCGACAATAAGTTAATTCACATTAAAAAATATGGAGAGCACAACATTTTGAACAGTCGCAGAGGAATCCTGACATTAATGTGGAACAAAAACAGCAAACTCTCAGTAAGTCCATGTAGGGTCCTTCAAAACTGTATTTTTGTTCTTAACTTTTATTTATTCAAACAATACAGCGTGTGGATAATAAAAGTTATAACTTGTATAAATATTACTGTTTTATCTCCATTCTAAGCATTTTATTTGCTATTTAAGATACCTTGAAGTAATACTCTTTTCATGTATTTTTGAATTGTAAGGCATTTTAATCTGATTCAGGGATTTGTCATACTTTTAATTATGCTTTTCATGCATACATTCTTCCAATACATATGTCCATCATTGAAGTCTCCACTACCTTCCACCACTGTCATAAGGACCTCTCTCAACCTCCCACCCTCTTCCTCTTCACCCCTGTTAGCCCAGTTCTACAGAGAAAATCTTCAGTTTGGAGAACTTTGACCTTTTCGTGTTCCTTTACTATGATTCCTTTTCGCCCTCATATGAGATAAAAAAAAAAAAAACAAAACTTTTTTTCCCCATTGTGGAACGTTGACACACCTACATACATAGAGAAAAATAGTTTGCTTTCTTTTTTCTCTTTTGCTTTCTTCTTTTGCTTTTTTGAGTCACACCTGGCAATGCTCAGTGATTACTACTGGCTCTCTACTCAGGAATTACTCCTGGAGGTATTCAGGGGACCATATGGGATGCCAGCGATTAAACCCTGGTCAGTCACGTGCACCACAAACACCGTTCCTTCCTGCTGTGCTATTGCTCCCACCCGAGCTAAATTTCTGAAAGCCCACAAAACTGAAAATCAATGATAAAGTTGATAAAGTTAACTTTTCCCAAAACTGTACATCTTTCTTTTCTATAGGTGTATACATTAAAAATTAGTACTATGAATAATTCTGTGATAATACATTTTACAATTTACATAGAATAGATAAATCTTCCAAAAAATAAAATTTACTGGAGAATCTGAATAAGCCTATAAAGGCATGCTTTTTTAAATTTTAATTTACTTTTTATTTACTTATTGAGTCATCATGAGATACAGTTACAAAGTTGTTCATTACTGGGTTTCAGTCATACAACATTCCAACACCCATCCCTTCCGGCTTCACTCCTACCACCACCAACCCCCAATTCAGTGTGCCTTTATGGCAGGTACCTTTCTTTTCTTTTCTTTTTAATCTACTTTACTGAATCACTGTGCCCTACAGTCAGAAAGCTGTTCACAATCAGGCTTCAGTCACACAATGTTCCAACGTACATCCCTCCAGTGCACATTTCCCACCATCAAGGTACACCTTTACCCTCCTGCCACCTCCGACTCCCCATTGCACAGCATGTCTCCATGGCAGGCACTTTCCTTCTTTCTCCTTCTCTCTCTCCTGTTGGGCACTGTGGTTTGCAGTACAGATACTGAGAGGTGACCATGTTTGTTCCTTTACCTACTTTCAGCCTGCAGTTTCATTATCTTCGTCATTGTGGCCCCTTCCTTACACCTACTATCTTTTCCCCATGAGGTGGAAGCTGCTTCCAAGAAATGGAACATTGGCCTTATGTTAGAACATTTTATGGATACTGCTGAAGTATCTACATGAATAATAAATTATCTATGGATATGAAAAAGCAAAATCAAAACACCTGATTGAGCATAGATTATTCAGTATAAGTTCAATGTTAATTCATCATTGAAAATGTGTAAAATCTCTTAGCAATCTAGTAGTATGCAAATCTTTTTTTAATTTAGTAGAGAGTAACTGTGTCATGAGTGAATTCCATTCTCAGTACCAAGTGTGGAGGTTTGTCTATTCTTTTAAAGAAGCGCCTTTAAAGCTTCTTGCAGGTTTGGCTTCAGGACTAGTTATTGCCTGTCCATGAAGTTGTTTCCTATCCATAATATTTTTAATAGACAAGGAAACTCAGGTAAATGTAAATTAAATAGTCTGCTCAAAGACACATAATAAATAGCGGAATAAGGTTTATTCCTGTGGAAAACCCAGGGTCAATCCTGAAATATAACTTGTGCTTTGGTTTTGTCTTGAGGGCTCGAGAGATGGTTCAAAGGGCTGGAGCACATACTTGGTGTGCAGAAGACCTGATGCTGATCCCCAGCACCTCAGGGTCACCTGAGCATGGCTGAAAGTGGACCCTGAGCACTGAGACAGGAGTAGCTCCTGAGAAGTGCTTGGTTGTAGCTCAAAGAGTTTTTAAATATTGTTGGGGGCCAGAGCAGTATGACAGTGGGTAGGGTGCCTGAGTGGCCACAGCCAACCCTTGTTAAATCCCTGATTCTCCATATGGCCCCCAAGCCCTGAGTGCGAAGCCCGAATAAGCCTTGAGCACAGTTAGATGTGGCCCAAAAAATCAAAAAAGAAAGGAAAGGAAAACATGTCAAGACATTTTTTATATTTTATAAACATGTAAATGCATTTTTTAAAGCTCACTCTTCACAAGCAATATCCAACTTGTGGTCTCTGTGGCAGCTTCAACAGTACTTCAGGTAAGAGTCTATTATATTGTGCATAAAAATTGTTGCTCAAATAAAATGTCAAAGCAGTTGCTCATATTTTGGTAAATGTAACAATCAATAAGTTATATTTGTCTTAAAATGAGAATATGTCTTATATTTGTCTTAAATATAACTTATATAACTTAATAAGTTATATTTGTCTTAATGTGAGAAACTATTGATAAAAATATAAATTTATATTTCAAGTCCATACTTGGGAGGAAAATTATTTATATATGTAGATAGTACCTTGAACTAAACGTTGCTTTCTTATTTAGAAAATATCAATGAGCTCATTGCCAACAGTAAAATTCCTGGTGATTGTCCCAAAGCTGATAGTAAAGTCTATGATGTATGTGAAGACGGAGTACAGGTAGGAGTACATTTATAGTTTGTCTAGTAGCATTTTCAGAAATATCTACCTATGTTTCAATTTATGTCATCAAATTCCTCTTATAAGCACTCAAATCTTGCTTTTAGAATTCTGAAAATATTGCTCTTCAAGCTTCACTCTAGCTACAGACACTACAATAATTTCATCTCCCAAAACATGACAATCTCTATTGTGCAGTAGTATGATGAGTTTGACGTCCTTTCCCCCAAGTTGCAGTTTGTCTGTAAGCTGCTGGGTGCCTCTCTACATTGTTCTGGGTGAATGGTAATATGATACCCAATCTAAAAACATGGCAATATATATTGTGCGCTGGTATGATGTGTCTGACATCCCTTGCCCTGGATTGCAGTTTGTCTTTAAGCTGCTGATGCCTCTCTACATTGTTCTGGGTGAATGCTGATAGGATGCTCAATCTAAAAATCTGTGTTTCCCAATTACACTGCTTCATTCCCTTTTGTTTTGCTTCTCATAGTCTAAATTATTCTTATATTTGCATTATTTTGGAAATTTAAAATAAATTTTGACTATAAAATTTGGAAATAATTTACTTATGAACATTTCCTACTGGAAAAATTTGGCTATTCTGAATCTGGTGACTGAGTATTCATATATTCTGATTTAAATTTAGAACCAAACTATCAACTCAAGCCATATAGGCATAGATAACTTCTGTTTGATAATGGAAGTTGCATTTATAACTGTCTTGTCATCTTCTAGCAAAGCAACTTAAATGATGACTTTTTACAAGTCATCCACTATCACCCTTCAGAAACTCTCCTTTCCATGTTGATTTTCCTTCTATCTCCTCTGGTACTCTGTGCCACCATTTATATGGTATCTTATTGTTATAGGTGTATATATATATATATATATATATATATACATATATATAGCATGTATATAGCATACTCCCCATGCTTCTCCATATTTGACCTATGTGATTACGATTTCTGAAAAATTATGACAGATTTCATACTTTATCAAATATGAGAATGCCTGGTTATTCAAAAATATGTTAGTTGAATGAATGTATAAGTTTATGTCAACCCAAATGCATATTTAGTAATGATCTATAATGTATAAGACTGTTCTAAGTCCAGAGTTTGCAAAGTTGTATTTTATGCCTTAAATAACCTTTAATATAGTGGAAAGATCCTGTTTAAAATCTAAAAGATGGGGCCAGAGTGAGAGTACAATGAGTAGGGCACTTGCCTTGCATGCGCCCAACCAGGGTTCATTCCCTGGCATCCCATATGGTCCCCTGAGTGTCGGGAACGCCGCCGGGGTCCCTGGACAGTGCCAGGAAGCGAGTTCCCTTCTACCTCCAAAGCCGGTGGGGAATGGATGAAGACTCAGGAATCCTATGCAGTTTTAAAAAGGCTTTACTTATCACAGGTTCAGGCATACAAGTCAGCAATAGGAAAAAAGCCTGTGCTTAGGATTCCCAGCTAGAACCCCAGACACGTGTAGGCCAAGATGGCGGCCACCACGTGTAAAGGCTCTGTAAAAGGAGAAAAAGACAAGACTCCCAAGAAGGGTGCGAGCTCACAAAGAGAGAGCCCAAAAGGAGAGAGAGAGAGGAAGTAGGCTGGTTTTATCCCCTGCAACTCAGACCTCCCACTATTATGGGAAGCAGAAAAGGTCAAATGCCCTTAGGTAATTTCTCCCAGCACCTCACCTAGGCCCTATTATATGCTAATGTTTTGAGCCAAAATCTGCCTGGAAATGCCTTTATAGGGTAGAGAAGGGGATTTCTGAGATGGCATGTCTCTGTACCAAAGACTAATACTAATGCCAGTTAAATATTTCTCCAAGCCTTCAAAAGAGTCTCGTAGTTTTGTATTTTAGTTGTCTTTTGAGTTATCAGGGAGCTATGCTTGCTTGCTTGGAGGCAAACAGCATTTCTCTCTGGTCTAATTACTTAGAGATCCAACATGGCCAGGCAAATATGCTGGTAAGATCTAGCTAGTCCCACGATGATTGTGGTAGCATGAGAGAATATTTATACCAGTCAGTACAGAATACATGGTCAGATAAACTGCTAC
The DNA here is from genome assembly GCA_021461705.1 of Cryptotis parvus. Taxonomy (NCBI): domain Eukaryota; kingdom Metazoa; phylum Chordata; class Mammalia; order Eulipotyphla; family Soricidae; genus Cryptotis; species Cryptotis parvus. The sequence goes on along the minus strand of JAJIBD010025955.1, from coordinate 108,699 downwards.
ATTTAGACTACCCCCTATCTACGAAGTGACCTGCAGGAGGCAATCCAGGGCAGATGCAGAGGCTCTTAGAGGAGTCCTGCAACACCTGAGCACCTCCGGGAGTAATTCCTGAGTGCAGGAGCCAGGAGTAAGTAACCCTGAGCATTGCAGGGTGTGACCCCAAAAGCAACAAACAAATAAAATCTAAAAGACATGTATAAACATTCTTTCACTTGATACTTCACATAGAAAATGTTATCAGCTATCCCAGGAATTTAGGTGTTGTAAACTGTACATTTGTTAAACATAGCTTTTATGTTTTTTAATTTATTTTATTATGCCACCATGAAATAAACCATTACAAAAATGTTCATGTTTGGGTTTCGGCCATACAGTGTTCCAGCACTCATCCCTCCACCAGTGCCCATCTCCTACCACCAATGTCCCCGATTCCCTCCCCCCCCTAGCCTGCCTCTATGGCAGGCCTTTTATCTCTTTTCTCTTTTACTCTTTCTCTCTCTCTCTTTCTGTCTTCCTTCTCTACCAATCATGGTTAAAACAGAAAGCAATTATGTAGTAGCATTAGAATATGTTGAAATGTGAAGGCTTCTCTGACCAACATGAGAACTGTAATACTTTTTCCTGACCAAGGGTGTAAGCCTCCCCCTATGAAAGTCAAGTCTGCCTTTCAAAGTGAGCGGACTCCCCTGAGAAGGTCAGCATCTCTCTGTTCACTGTGCTTTCCGCCCTTCGGTCTCCTATCTGGCAGTGACCAATCTCTTTTCTCAGTTCTAAAATGCATGCTCTTTTCCTGGAACTGATGTATTTTTTAAACAGCACTGACATTGTGGCCTCGTAAAGGTAAAGCACTCACTGTGCCCGTCCCAGCCCCACACAGCTCCCACTTCTCCCAGTCCAGCAGCTCCAAGTCATAGCTGCAGCCTCTGGCACAAGAACAGCCTTCTGGGGTCCTTGCCCTGGTTCTTCTTGCCCTTTCCTGTCTGCTGATGGACCCCCCACTTTCTGTCGCAGCACTGCAACAAGATCATTAGGCGCCTACTTTGAGAAATGCGGGAAGGTGGCTCCACTGGCCCGAGACTACAGGATGGCCTGCATCGATGAGTACTGCACAGCAGGCGGTCAAAGGACATCCTGCCACACCTTCTCGGAGCTGGCCAGGCTCTGCGCGGCTGATGGCCCTGGGCCTTACGAGGCATGGCGCGAGGATCCTGAGGTGGCCTGCGGTAGGTGTCCAGGCCTTCAGAGGGGAAGGGAAGTCCAGTGGGTAGAGGGCAACAGCTTCTCTCTCCCCCTCATCTCTCTCTCCTCTCTCTCTCCTGTCTCCTCTCTCTCTCTTACCTCTCTCTCCTTTCTCTCCTCTCTTTTCTCCTCTCTTCTCTCTCTCCTCTCTTCTCTCTCTCTCACTCTCTCCCTCTCTCTCCCCTCTTTCTCCTCTTTATCTCTCCCCTCTCTCACTCTCCTGTCTCTCCCTTTCTTTCTCCCCTCTCTCACTCTTTCTCCCCTCTCTCCCCTCTCTCTTCTCTTTCTCCTTCCCCCTCTCTCTGCCCTTTCTCCTCTCTTCCCCATCTCTCTCCCCTTTCTCCCTTCTCTCCCTCCTCTCCCTCTCTTCTCTCTCTCTCCCTCTCTCCCTACCCTCTTATCTCTCTCTCTCCTCCCCCACCCTCCTTCCCAGCTGGTTGAGCAGATGGGCACATTCCTATGCTCCTTTCGAGGAACCTGTCAAGGATCTAAACATCGTGATCAGGACCCTGAATGTCTAACAGAGGGCCTGGGGAGGAAACGACTCTGTCCAAATTTCTGTAAAAAATCTGACAGCCTGTGGGACACCCTGAGCAGTGCAGTGAGCAATGCTGGGACCCAACATCTGCATAGCCCTCCCCCTCCAGTGTTGGTGCTGCACACCGTGAGCCAGTGATCAGCCTCTGGAGGCTTGCTGTATGCAGCTTCCCAAGCACTGCAGTCGGAGTCAGAGTCCAGGACACCCTAGTTCAGGCCGGGCACCTTCCCCGCATCTCTGCTCACACCAGCCTGGAACGCTCCTATCCACTTATACTTAGTTCAATATCAGTTACAATTCTATTTAAACATCAATTTCAAAGCAAGAGAATGTTAAATTTTTTATTGCATAACATTTAGCAGTTTAAATTTAACAGTATTGCATAAAATGTACAGTAATTCATTTCCTCCAAATGAATTACTGTAGCAAATTAGAATGTTTTTGTTGGGCTCAGTAACTTTTAGACTAACATATCTTGAAAGTTAGACTCAAAGATATTCATTAGAATATTATGTATTTTCTATGTTTATCTCCCTCAAATTCTCATATGTACACACTTTTAACAAAATTTTTTTAGAAAAACCTAGATGCCCAGACAAACATATCTACAAAGAATGTGGACCCTCAAATCCTGCAACTTGTTCTAATGTGGCCCCCTTCCAGGACAGTGAGTGTGTGAGTGGCTGCACCTGCCCTGAAGGTAATGAAACCCATGAGGGTATTCGCATGCGAGAACTTAAAACATAGTAACTCAAGAATAAACAATTGTACTCATCTCTATCAAGATAATTTTAATAAATTCATCTTTTTATAATTTGTGCTTTTAGAAAACTGTCTAAGAGGGTGAAGGACATATAAATTGATATGAATTTCTCTGTGGTATTGATCATCTATGCTCATGCAAACTATGCATAGTCCTTATTAAAGCTCAAAAGGCTGCTCTTAGGTTCAGAAAATTATATGTATTCTTGACAGTTCTGATGCCATGTGTAATTGTGTAATCCAAAGGTTAACATTTAACTTAAAAAAGAAGTACCTGGAGTGATTTTACAATAATACCCTGCTTGATAAATTTATTGATGTTTACAAAACTTTGAGATTAATTTTACATAATGTATGTAGGTTACCTCCAGGATGATGTTGGAGAGAAGGGAAGATGTGTTTTAAAATCTGAATGTCCCTGTGAATCTAATGGAAAAGTATATCAGCCAGGAGAAGTCCGGGAAGGCCCCTGTGGTTCTCAGTGGTAATATGCTAATCAGAGATATTTTCCAGTTTTTCCTTTTGGTCTTTCTCTGAAATTAAATGGAATAATAATTGGTATAAATGAAAACTAGCATAATGTTTAAAATATAGAGTATATTTTATAATATTAGAAATGTTCTATTAGTGAATAATACTATATTAATGATAATTGTGACTAACAACAATTTATTAAATAATAGCAGTATGGTTACAGAGAATCTAACATTTTTAAGTTGACATGTTTTAAAAAGCAAAGAGAAACAAATTGGTGGGATTAATTTTACATATTTTTCAGAACTCAGTATATACAAAATGGTAACTTTTATTTCAGGACTAAATCAGTATAGGATGTTAATGAAATAATTCATGATTTATTTAATTTTTTGTGGCACTGCAGATTGTGCTCAAGCTGGCTCTGGTTTCAGAAATCATTTCTGGTGTTGCTCAGGGGGCCACATGGAATGCTGGGGATTAAATCTGAATCTGCCAGATGCAAAGCAAATACCTTAACTGATGTGCTGTTTTCAGCATCCCAATCTTTAATATGCAGTCTTTAAATTATATGTGATTTTATTAGCAAATCTAAGTTTAGACCTGCCACAGTGCAAGTAATCAAGAGTTGTGTCTAGGGGCCGGAGCAATAGCACAGTGGGGAGGGCATTTGCCTTGCACGCGCCGACCGGGTTCAATCCCGGCATTCCATATGGTCCCCCTGAGCACCGCCAGGAGTAATTACTGAGTGCAGAGGCAGGGAGTAATCCCTGAGCATTGCCAGGTATGACCCAAAAAGCAAAAAAAAAAAGTTGTGTCTACACAATCTATTAGATAGTGGAGGTCTGCTATGACGAGTATAGCATGTTTTAGTATTAATAGAGACATATGTTCCACTTAAATGCGCCCTTCAAACTTAGTTTTCACATTTTTATTATGTTTAATGCAAATATTAACAATTTTGTTAGGTAAAATTTAAATATTTTTAAAGACCCTTGTCAATGAGATACATTACCAGAGTTAAACAGTATGGGGAATGATGATAGGTTTACTAAACATTGTGCTTATTATGATTTTTAAAATGTTGTGCTATTTTTTTCATCAGACAGTAAGTATGACTAATTATCTTAAGTGTCGCATTGCATTTTAACAGCATATGCCAAGAAGCCAAGTGGTCTTGCACTGAAGCTTTGTGATATTTAATTTCATCAGACAATAAGGATGACTAATAATCTTAAATGTCACATTGCATTTTAACAGCATATGCCAAGAAGCCAAGTGGTCTTGCACTGAAGCTTTGTGTCCTGGAAGATGTAAGGTAGAAGGAAGCTCAATCACCACCTTTGATGGTGTGAAATATAATCATCCTGGAAACTGTCACTTCTTGGCCATTCATGTATGTAATTGCCTGAAGAACTTGAGAAAACTGATACAGATACCAATCTGTCTTTTAGCCAATTTAAAACACAATCTGTATCTTAAGTTACTATTGAAAAAATAAATAGCAGGGGCTAGAGAGATAGTACAGTAGGTAACGTTTGATCGCTGGCACTGCATATGGCTCCCTGAGCACACCAGGAAAAATCTCTGAGCACAGAGCCAGGAATAAGCACTTAGCACCTCTGAATGTGTCCAACCCCCACCCCAATAAAACAATAGGATGAGTTGTATAGATAGGTCAAGGTACAGCAATTACATAGCATGTGCAATGCCCTATTCTAAATCCCAGATGCTACATGGTCCCCCTGAACTCTACCAGGTTTGATCTTAGTGGCCCAAATCAGTCCTACACCAGAAAAGCCTCTTTTACAAATAAATGAAGAGTATACTTTAGTTATGTGTTACATATTTCAGTATCTGTTTTCTGTTACACATGGACATCGCACGTATATATTATCCTATCTCCTTAAAACTTTCTAGATAAAACCAAAACCCCCTTCAGTTGGTACTCATTTTCTAAATGTATCAGAATATAACTTCTTTCCAACTTTCTTTTGTATGTGTGCCACATGCCTAAAGAAAAATATAGTTTCCTTCACACGAAGCATCTTCCTCTTCCATCATTATTACTTCAAATTTATCTTAATTTTTATAGGATTTTATAGCCTGAATTTCAACAATAATGATTCTGTTTTACAGGTTGTACCTCTAGGTGGTATCAGAATAACAATTTTACTTAGTCTTTCTAGGGAAAAAAGGTTTCTTTCTCCAGAGTAGTCTGATTGTAGAAATAATGGATATTTAAAATGCAAGCATGCCTTATGAATGAATCACAGAGTAACACATAACCAGCAATATTTTAATGAGGGTTTAATGAAGTGTATTTTTAATAGGATAAAGATTGGTCTGTTAGTGTGGAACTTCGTCCATGTCCAAGTGGTCAATCAGGAACATGCTTAAGCAGTGTCACACTTGTCTTGAATTCGGTAAGTCTTTATCTTCCTAAAGTTTATTCAGAGAAAAGTCAGTCATTACTTTTAAATTTTGGTTCTTTGGAGAGTGAAGAAAAGATACTTTGATGTATAATTTAAAGTAACATTAAAAATAAAAATGTTGATAGTCTCTGGATGACCCCAAGAGTTCTAAGGATTCTTAACTATGTTAGAGTTTATCCTAAAAAAGGAGACTCACAGACATGGGGCAGAGCTGCTACTGGCTCTCCCTGTGCCCAGCCGCTCACAAGGTGCCCACATTTTTATTATGGCGGGTTCTAGCCCTGGCCCACCACCCCAGCAGAGCCTTGCAACAAGCCAGATGACCCCCACTCCATGAGGGCCTCCTTTTCCACATCTGGACTTCTCTCTTATCAGAACTCCACCCAGCAGACCAGCCTATCACAGCGCGGCTTGCGTGGCCTCATCAATAAATGCTGGACTTAGAGATGACTACAAGAGTATGCTACCTGCACAGCAGAGCCTGGCAAGCTACCCGTGTTGTATTTGATATGCCAAATACCAGTAACAATTATAGACCTCATTCCGGAATGGATTGAGGCTCTTTATGTTCCTGGAGCAAGCAGATGCCCTTGGGCTCTACTAGCATGAGACAGGACATATGGAGATGTTACTGCAGCCTGCTCGAGCAAATCTATGATGAACGGGAAGACAGTGACAGTGATCCTAAAAAAAAACAGCTAATGTACTGAGTAAAGATCAACCTTGCTAACTTAAATAAGAAAGCAGTTATTTATTTTAGAATTTCCTGTGTTTATAACCAAAGTGGAAAGAGACCTAAAAAGAGAAGGAAAATTGCTAAGCTGTTTGACCTTGGTGAAATAAGTCACCTTCTTGGGGTTCATTTTCTTCCTTTACAAATGAGAAATGAAGTTTTTAAAAGTCTTTCTCAAAAAATGGGCAAAAAAAGAAGCAAAGTATTAAAAATACTTTAAAATTTTATTATTTTTCAGATATTTATAAATGACTCCATTAAAATTCAACATGTTTTATAACACAAAACTTGAAGTTTACGTAGCACTTCAACTAGCATTATATATTAATATGAATTAATTCTGTTTTAAATATCAGTCTGTTTCAGTAAGCAAGCATGTATTCAACAGAGATGGCACAGTCACAAATGATAAGATCATAAATCAACATTATTACTATTCAGGTAAGTGTTAGCATTAAAGTTAATTTAATATATTTTATATAACTTTTAAAGTTATTAAATAATTATATATTAATTTATAATTTATTTAACTGCATTTAAAACTTTATATTTACATTATTGTTATTTACATTATTTTCAGATGAAGTACAGATCTCCAAAATTTCTTCCTCATATTTTCAAGTAGAAACATACTCCCATATAAAAATGCAAATACAGACTGATCCTGTGATGCAGTTATATATTTCCATGCCACCTCATGAATTCACAAACACTGTCGGTAAGTTCTCTGGGTCTGTTGATTCCTTCTAGTGCTGCAATAGGACCCTCACTTATAATTTTCAATAATTTCTTATAGAAATATTTCGTTTCTCTTCCATACTTCAGTAAAACAATTCTGACTTCCTAGTTATAATAATCAGAGCTTTATTTGTTGTAATAAATGTGCCCATCTTCATTGTGGGTCCCATCTTTCTAAATGTGAGTAAATGTGACTCAGAGCTTCAAAAGTACGTTTTCATGCAGGATGGCCTCTAGTGATGAGGCCATCCTGCCTCACTGAATCGGCTGTTGTTAAGCTAGGAAAAGCCAGAGTCAAGCCAGCATGCCTTCCATTGCCTGTAGGAAAATATGCTGTTTTTACTTTTTTTTACCATCTCTGCCTCCCTGTCGCAGAGCAACACTGGCCAGGTGCCAGGATAATAAACTCCTTGAGGACATTTTGGGACCCCCATATAGTATCTACCATATTTTCAATATGTGCTTGATGAATTATTACCCAGTTGAATTTGAATTCTATAAAGAACAAATCATTTGCTATTAGGATGAATTTTTTAAATCTTATTTTTAGATTTTTGTGGTAAGGAGTAGTACTATGTTTGGGGGGCACACCTGCCAGTGCTCAGGAGCACTCCTGGCTCTGTGCTCAGGATCACTCCTGACAGGACCATATTTGTTGCTGAAGATCAAACCCAAGGTCAGCCATGTGCAAGACAAGCACCTGACCCATTGTACTGTCTCCCTTACATTCATATGTACATTCACAGGGAGTTAAACGATTTTGTTTCATTCAGGTTTATAGTGAATGGTTGAAAATTGTACTTTAAAGATATATTCAGTAGGAAATTATGTTTGTTACGCATTACAGTTTTTCCTTACTATCCTGCCATTAGAAAACTGGAAATCTTGAAAGTTAAGATCATTTTAATAAAATTCCTAAAATATATCAGAACATTGAAGAAGTTCCAGAATTTCTGTGAGCAGCATTAACTATTCTCAGATGCCCTGTATATTTATTTATTTACTTATTCGGCCCCACATGGAAGCGACCCATGGAGCTGACCTCCTGGTAAGGGGCTCGGCCAGCCCCTGGCCGAGTCCAACATTGCTCCAAGGGTTTGCTCACACATGGTGGGGAGGGGGCCACGCTGGTTGGCCTTGGAGTGGAGATTTGGGCTCCTCTGCCCTTTTCTCCACCTCCATGCCAGCTACCCCAGAAGAAAGACCCACGCCAGACCCACAGCTCCGCCGGCATTCTTAGTACTGATTTTAGAATCAGGTCCTTTCCAGATCTTTCACTTTTATACACTGTATACAGTTCTAGCCGGTTCTAATTTATACCTGTCATCCCAGTAAGCCTAGCAGGAAGCCAGAGCAACCCACACATCAAGAGGTCAGTCATTCTCAACATCCAGACTCCACAGCTACTCAGAGCTCCGCCCAAGAGAAAACCTGATCTTTCCCCTTTAAGTTTCATCAGTAAATGCTCAAGATGAGAGTCTTCTATTGAGAGTATACCACCTACAAGGCAGAGCCTGGCAAGCTACCTGTGTTTTATTTGATATGCTAAAAACTAGTAACAATTATGGTCCTCAATTCCATGACCTGAAGTATGGTTTGAGGCTCTTCCTTGGGCTACACTTGTTGCTACAGGACTTAAGGAGATGTTACTGATGCCCACTTGAGCAAATCGATGAACAACAGGAAGACAGTGATACAGTGATTATTTGTTATAAAAATCCATTTTCAAATGTGTTCAATAATTTAAACATTGTGGAATTTTAATATTTGGCTTACATTGAGATTTGTCTGTTCTTTTTTGGGGAGTCACACCTGGCATTGCCCAGGGGTTACTCCTGGCTCTGCACTCAGGAATTGCTCCAGGTGGTGCTTGGGAGACCATATGGGATGCCTGGGATCAAACTTGGGTCAGCAGCATGCAAGGCAATCACCCTACCTGCTGGACTATCGCTCTGGCCCGGGATTTGTCTGTTCTACATTACTTTCTTAATATTCATTAGCACTTTGGTTTGTAGTAAATTTAAAGATTAATCTCAGAAAAATCACCTTCCAAATAGAAGCTCCACTGTAATTTCTACAGTGGCCATATATTCTGATAGGAGACTTCATTCACAGAAATCAGTTCTGATGTACTATAATAGGTATCCAGAAAACACTATGACAAATAACAGTCACTGATTTAAAAAAAAATGTCGAAGTTTCTGAAACATTATCTTTACTTGAAAAGGGGAATTTTTTACACAAGAAAATAATGTACCTGATTCATGTGTGTGGGTAAGAAAGGTGTCTAGGGGCTGGAGATATAGTACAGCAGTTGCCTTGTTTTGCCTTGCATATGGAGATCTGGGTTCTATCTCCAGCACCCCATAAGGTCTCAAGCTACAATGAGGAGGAGTGATCCCTGGCTGCAGAGCCATGAATAAGCCTTGAGCACCATTGGGTCCGAACTTTGCTCTCCCACCCCCAAATAGAAGTGTCTAGCTGCTAACATGGTTCATGTTTTCACACTGAATTTGTTAAGATCTGTGAAGACTTTCAACCTTAATTTCTCTTTTGTAAGCACATTTCCTACTGTCTGGACAAATATGTTTCAGGGACATAGGAAAGTCACAACATTCATAGCAAATGGTATTTTTTTGTGCTCCTGAATTAGAATTAAAAGGGGGATGTTAGGGGGCCGGAGCCATAGTCCAGTGGGTAGGGCATTTGCCTTGCATGCGGCCGACCCAGATTTGATCCCCGGCATCCCATATGGTCCCCTGAGCACCGCCAGGAGTAATTCCTGAGTGCAGAGTCAGGAGTAATCCCTGAGCATTGCCAGGTGTGGCCCAAAAAAAAAAAAAAAAAAAAAAAAAAAAAAAAACAAAAGAGGGGTGTAAATCTGAAGTGTCATGAGTGTTTACTAGATATATAGAGAACAATCAATACATATTCAAATGGCTTCTACAGTTTTTGATAGTAACAGAGTTGACCACAAAATGAGAAATGAACCCAGACACCATGTTGAGGGAATGGGTAATGTTGAACTGTCTTGTTCTTTCACACAGGGCTTTGTGGCTCCTACAACAACAGAGTGGAGGATGACTTCATGTCTAGTCAGAACATACTGGAGAAGACATCTCAGGCATTTGCTGATTCCTGGGAAATGATGCCTTGTCCTAAAGGAAGTCCCAGTTCATGCATCAGTATAGATAAAGGTAAAGTTGGGGCCAGAGAGATATTATAGAAGTCAAGACATTTGCCTTCCATATGGCTGCAGTGGCAGTGACCTTAGTTTAAATCCTACATACCACATATGATCCCCTGAGAACTGCCAGTTGTCACTCCTGAGCAGAGCCAAGAAGAGTTCCTGAGTGTCCCTGGGGATAGTACCCAGAAAATGCACAAAAAGTAGAAAATGAAATAAAAGTAAATAAGAGAGAAATGAAAGAGGAAGTAAAGTTAATTAATATTATATTCTGTCACTAAATATTTGGTACCTGAAATTATAGCCTTACCGTGCTAATAAAATACTGTCAGGTAGTCCTGATTTTAGTGTTTGGCTTGCTGAGAAATTTGTAATAAACATTTTTTAATTAGGGGGAAATGATAAAGCCCATTATCTTTTTCTGTATAAATGCTCTCTCTGCCTACTTAGTTTCTTCATAGATACAACCTAGAGGAGACATTACATACCTGTTAGTTTGGGGACCAGAGAGAAAGTATAGCAGGTAGGGCACTTATCTTGCATGTGGCCAACCCAGGTTCAATTCCTGGTATTCCATATGGCCCACCAAGCACACCAGGAGTAATTCCTGAGTGCAGAGCTAGAAGTAAACCCTAAACACTGCTGGGTGTGGCTTCTGAATAAGAAAAAAAATATGTTAGTTTATATTTTTTTTTTCTGAAACTTAGTTGTAAAAGTGATCTTGAATTAAATGCATGAGATTCTACCTAACAACTACGGAGACTTTTAGCAGTTAGAGCTGTGGGTTTCCTGATCATTGCTCTACTGCATGCATGTTCTATCAATCTAAATATGTCCTTTTAGGAAAACTGTATTTTTCTTGATTGAGCTTGCATATTAATTGACCATATAGTTCTCTAAATACTGATTTAATTTATTCTCATGGATGAGGTCATCATCCCTGTTAGTGCAGATTTTGGTAGAAGCCCTTATAGAGTGTTCTCAACAATGGCTAAAGATAAAGTTATAATTAGAGTCCAAGTCATGATTCTTATGTTTACTTTCATAAGTATTTATTTGTTTCTGTCCTAAGTAAGGAGTGCATCAGAAATTAAGATATATTATGTTTACAAGTTTATTTTAATCTTCAAAATAAATTATCCTAGTGGCTACAACAGTATTTAAAAATAAATAAATCCATTCCTTTAGAAAGTTTTATCTACTTTTTTATGACTTTTATTTTGTGTTAGTTTTATACTGAGTTGGTTATTTATACCCAACATTAAAACACGCGCTTTAAAACTTGTGCTTGAAATATTGATACTGGCTGTCCTAATGCATGGCCTTCAATAAATGAAAAGCAAGGCAACCCGGGCAGAAGGGGAAGATGCTGATTTTGTTAGGCTTTCTTCATTCCAAAATTATTGTAATTTAGACAAATATTTATTTTAGAATAAGGAAAACAAAAATTCCATCTCATTCTTATTTTTATATAAAAGCTTCATTTTAGAAAAAACTTTTAATACTGAAGTCTCAAATATTTTGATTATAAGTTTAAATATTTCTGATTATTTTAGGCTATTTTTGCATATAGTTATAAAATTAGGTTTAATATAGAAAAAACATTAAGATATGTACAATTATTTTTAAAAAACAATGCAGAATTTTATTTTTACTTTTGATTAAAAATTATTCTTTTGAAGCTAAAGGTGTGCGCGAGATGGTATGTGTGTAATATCTGCAGTTTGATCCCCAGAATTACATGCCCTACCAGTAGCATTAGATGTGGACCCCCTATGAAAATTATAATATTTTTGTTACTAATGTTAGAAGTATTGATTTCTTCCAGAAAGATTTGCTGAAAAGCATTGTGGAATTCTGCTTGATTCAAGTGGGCCTTTTGCTTCCTGCCATCCAATTGTGAACCCTAAACAGTATCATGAGGTACGTTAGGGTCTGTTGATGACTTTTTGAGGCATAATTTCATAATATTTTAAAAATCACATGTATTAAATATTTTCAAATGAAATTCATTATCATTAAATCATAGTGAGTGTTTCACTTGTCACTTGTTTCACTTGTCTTCCCGTTCATCATCAATTTGCTCAAGCGGGCACCAGTAACATCTCCATATGTCCTGTCACATGCCAGTAGAGCCCAAGGGCGTAAAGAACATAAAGAGCCTCAAACCATTCCATCAGGTCATGGGAAAGAGGTCTATAATTATAACTGGTATTTGGCATATCAAATACGACACGGGTAGCTTGCCAGGCTCTGTCGTGCTGGTGGGATACTCTTGTAGTCACAGCTCATCTCCAGCACTTATTGATGAATTGCATGGCCTCTTGCAGCTGCGCTAGCTGGGCTGTAATCAGCTCTTCTGCTGGGTGGAGTTCTGATGAGAGGGAAGTCCAGTTGTGGAAAATGGAGGCCCTCATGGTGTGGGGGGGTCCTCTGGCTTCTTGCAAGGCTCTGCTGGGGCGGCGGGTCAGGTCTAGAACCTGCTATCCCTCCTGGGCTCCTCGTGAGAATCTGGGCACAGGGAGAGCCAGTAGCAGCTCTGCCCCATGTATGTGAGTCTCTGGATCAACATACCTGGGCCGGGCTTGAAAAAGACTGCTGCAGGGTGGTCTTGATGAGCCTATTAATCATAGTGAATGATTAAATATAACATTAGATTCCCTAATTAATTGATTATTACATATATTAGCATAAAAATAAGTAGCATTAGAAAATATATACAAAAGAAAATTCTTAGTTTTTTCTGTATTTTTAAAGTTCTTTAAAAAATTGATGAGTTACTTGAATTTTGGGGGGAAATACTAGATTCCTTGACAGTTTTTAGGGGAAAGGAGTGATTATAAGATGTTGATAATCCAATTTATCTTCTTTTCTGAATTGTTTAATAATAAAATGCAATTTTGGTTCTTATTTTAAAGGAATGCAAAAAATACACTTGCTCTTGTGAAAACAGTCAGGATTGCCTATGTACAATGTTAGGCAACTATGTGAAAGCATGTGCTGAAAAGAAGACATTCATATCAGGATGGAGGAGTGGACGATGTGGTAAGCAGGATAGAAGCTTCAGGTTGTGTATATGTGTGTGTGTTTGTGCATGTACATGGACATTAGACACATATATTGACAAATTTGTACTTAGTTCTTTCAATAAATGTTTCTGTCTTTAAAAGCTCTGAACAATCCTTGCATTTTTTCCTTTAGTACTTTTATCTCGATTAGTATAATCATAAACAAGAACAGAATATATGTAGTTGATATGTTTCTGTTCAATTATTGTATGCAAAATTTTATTTAATGTGATTACTGTATATTTAGATCATGGGTTAGCATTAACAACTTATTTTGAAAAAAATCAATATAATAGGGTCTCAACTATTAAACTTATAAACCTTGTTTTGTTTGAAAATATTTATTGCTCTGTTTATATAGATTTCAGAACATCTTCATTTACCAAAAAATTGTGGAACATAACTCCTGGAGATCACACTAAATGCTTCGTAGTTCACAGCCAATCAGTCGCTATTGCCATGTGCCTTGCACATTCACTCTCATCGCCGCTCATATTTATCAACCCATATTTTCACCAATAAGAAACCTTGTTTTTCCCTGTAAGGTTATTGCATTGGAATCTTCAATATTCATTATTGGATCTCTAATCCACTTTTATAGCTAAATTAGTATAGCCCTAAAAGAATGCCAAATAAACTACACTGATTATATGACATTCTAGTCTACATGGCAGACTAGATGACATTCTAGTCTACATTGCCAGAAGTCCAAGCTGCTCCAAACACCCTGCTAGTTCTACCTACTGATCCATCTCAAGGATTCTAGCAAACATTCTGCTTGCTCTCCGAAAGAAGTATCCGGTCTTCAAACTTGGGCTGTTTCCCAGAAATCATTTGCTCTTCTAATGTCTTCATGCTGCATACCCACTCATCTTCATTGCGAGCAAGCTCCCAGCTATCCATACTTAGAGCTCTCCGTATTTTGACTTTATGGTATAAATCTCAATGATTCTTCTCCCAGGAACCTAATGGCATTGGAACTGTGCGTGGCCTATTTAATAGATGGGTCGCATCCCCAGAAGCATGTATAAACATAAAGTAGGGACTAAATATTGACAGAAAAAGTAAATAAGTAACTTGTATTTTATTGTTCATAATATTAATCATAAATAATTAATTGTAATATCTGTACATAAAGTTGAATTAAATCGCTAATTTTTATATTCTTTTATCTATTTCTCATTAATGTACAAACAGAACTCTCTTGTCCAACTGGCCTAGTTTTCAAGTACAACGTGAAAGCGTGCAATAGCTCTTGTCGATCCCTGTCAGAGATAGATAGAAGCTGTGATTTAGATGATGTCCCTGTTGATGGGTGTACCTGCCCAGATGGAATGTACCGCAATAATGAAGGAAATTGTGTTCCAAAATCTCAGTGTGACTGCTACTTAAATGATGAAGTCATGCAGCCAGGAAAACTCATCCACATTGATGACAATAAATGGTATGGAGATTAAATGTATGTTTGTTATATCAATCAAATTAAGGGGTCTGCCCTTGTCAGGAAAATAAATATTTTTGAATATGAAATATTTCTTGAGCCCATAATATTTTAACTTTGTTTTAATTATGAAGGTCAATTATTTTACCCTTTAACCTGGAGTTTTCATCACATCATATATTGTCTTGGTTTAGTCTGCTCTTGTTTTATTTAAATGCCAGTACAGAATTGGTTGAGCGACTCCAACATGTCGTGTTTCTATGTAAAGACATCTTTTCCAATTGTCTGTGATATTCTTCACTCTCAAGTACCCACTCTCAGGTACCCATTAAGCATGTGCTGTGTGCCACTGTATGAGCATTTTCTGGACTCATGTAGATTGTGGTGGGAGGTTTGTTTTTGTACTATTGGTAGTAGTAACAATCATGCACTGTCTGAAGAAGTGAGAGAGAAATTTCACAGAAGAGACCAGCACTTGAGATATCCTAAGTGATTTGAAATCAAAATAGGAAAATGATTTCAATTAAACAAAATACATGAGTGTAAATATAATTGAGAATGCATTGCATATGTAGGTGATTGTTTCCTAGGAATGGGTGGAAAAATAGAGAGGGCAGCTCATGTTCAGGAATTTTAACTTGGTTTCTGTGAAATAGAAAGAGTCTAAATTTGTGATTTAAAAAGGGATATAAATTCTGAAGTTTCAAATGAAAAGATTTTTTCTTATTTTTGCTTATTTATAGTTGAGTTATTTCTAATTTCATAGGCATTATTTACAACATAACCATAAAAATTACTTATTCCAAAAATAATAGTAATAATAATTATAATAATACTAAAACTTTGGCTGTATATTTTTAGTTCCAAAGTTATCATTTAACAATAAATGCTTTCTTTATTATTTTTACATTATCTAATATGAAATTTTATTGTAATATTTTATTATACCACCGTGAGATATGCAATTACAAAGATGTTCATGTTTGGTTTTCCAGTACCCATCCCTCCACCAGTACCCATTTCCCACCACCAATGTCCCCAATTCCCTCCCCCTCCCCTAGCCTGCCTCTATGGCGGGTTCTTTATCTCTTTTCTTTCTCTCTTTCTCTCTTCCTTCTACACATTGTGGCTTGCAATACATACATTTAAAGGTTATCATGTGTATCCCTTTGCCTATATTCAATGCTCACTTCTAGGCTGGTATTATAATTTCCAACGGTTATAAACACACTGTTCTCTGTCTTACCTGACCTCTGACTCCCACACACTTGCTATTGATTTCAACTACTGACATGACCTCCTAATCCATGTTTTGCCTGACCTTGGATATTGGTAACATACTATATATATATATATATATATATATATATATACATATATATGCATATTTATGCATATATATGTATATATCCCACAAATAAATGCAGGCATTCTATATCTGTCCTTTTCCTTCTGGCTAATTTCATTCAGCATGACCCTCTCCATGTTCATCCATTTATAGGCAAATTTCATAACTTTAATTTTCCTAACAGCTACATAGTGTTCCATTGTGTAGATGTACCAAAGTTTCTTTATCCAGTCATCTGTTCTCAGGCAGTCTGGTTGTTTGCAGATTCTGGCTATTGTGAATAGTGCTGCTATGAAAATGAAAGTGAGGGATGGTGTTTCTGCTGTGTGTTTTTGGAATCCCAGGGTATATTCCCAGGAGTGGTATGGCTGGGTCAAATGGGAGCTCTATTTCTAGTTTTTAGAGGAATGTCCATATTATTTTCCAAAAAGGTTGTATCAGCCGATATTCACACAAACAATGGTTGAGTCCCTTTCTCCCGAACCTCTAAACATGAACAACGTTGTCATTGTATATTTCACGGTGGTATAATAAAATATTCAATAAAAAAGATAAAGAACCTGCCATGGAGGCAGGCTGGGGAAGGGAGAGGGAGATGGGGACACTGGTGATGGGAGATGGGCAGGGGTGGAGGGATGGGTGTTGGAACACTGTAGAACCAAAATTCAAACATGAACATCTTGTAATTGTACATCTAATGATGGTATAATAAAATATTAAATAAAAAAGAGTCCCTTTCTCCCTGCATCCAGGCCAGCACCAGTTGTTCTTCCACTTTTGGATGTGTTCCTGTCTCTGTGATGTAATATGATACCTCATTGTTGTTTTTATTTGCATCTCCCTTTGAATTTTTTTTGAAATTCAAAGAAGAATTTGAATTTCTTCTTTGAGGAAGTTTCTGTTCATTTCTTCCGCACATTTTTTGATGGGGTTGGCTGTTTTCTTCTTGTGAAGTTCTACCAGTGCTTGATATATCCTGGATATTAATCCCTTATCAAATGGGTACTGGGTGAATATTCTTTCTCACTCTGTGGGCTGTCTTTGTATCTCATTCACTGTTTTCTATTGAGGTACAGAAGCTTTTTATTTTCATGTAGTCCCATATGTTTATCTTTGCTTCCAATTGCTTTGTTAGTGGCGTTTCATCTTTGAAGATGCCTTTAGCTTCTATATCATAGAGGATTTTCCCTATGTTTTCTTCAATGTACTTTATGGATTCAAGTCTGATATGAGATCTTTGATCCATTTTTTATCTGACTTTTGTGCATGGTGTTAGAGAAAGGTTCAAATTTATTTTTTTACTGTAGCTGCCCAGTTTTCCCAGCCCCACTTATTGAAGAGGCTTTCCTTGCTCTATTTCGTACTTTTGCTCCTTTATCAAAGATTAAATGATCATGTATTTGAGGATGGGTGTCAGGGTACTCAATTCTATTCCATAGGTCTGCAGGTCTATTTTTACTCCAATAACATGCTGTTTTAATTACTAGTGCTCTGTAGTACAGTTTGAAGTTGGGCCCTTTTTATAAGAAGGCCATAGAAAACTATCACTTTCCATGGAAGCACACAAAACATGATTTAAGTTTGATAATCATACTTTCTCTAGGGATGTTGGAGAATCAGTAGTTAACTTTCTAATGAAATTCAAGCTAGCCCCTTCCAATTATTGTCCCCTAAATTATTTATTTATTTATGTCCCACCCCACGTTCTTATTGCCATTATTGTGCTGACTGGATTCTGAACTCTGTCTTGGGTTTCCTGCACTGCTCTGAAATTCTCACCGGAGCACTGATCTGATTTGCCCATGTTGCAGTTAAGAGGCTTTAATGGTGATAGTTTTTAAAGAATAGAGATGCACTTTCTTTTTTTGTTTTGTTTTTATTTTTGTGCAACACATCGTGGCAGGACTTACTCCTGACTCTATGATCACGGATCACTCTTGGCAGGCTCAGGGGACCATATTGGGTGCCTGGGATTGACTGGGTTCTTAACATGCAAGACAAGTGACTTACATGTGACTTGCAAAATAACCCCTTTATTATTTCTCCGACCTGATACATACTTTCTTGTTATCTACTTATATCTTGTCATCTTGATCATATATTATTTGACCCCATCTTACTTTTAACACTACTTCCTGTAATGTATCCTACCTTATATCCATGCAAGTTAGTAGGGTATAAAATTATTTGCACTTTATCAGCCAAATTTTTTGAATCATGCTCATTCGCCAATATCAAGCCCTCTTTTCTATGGATTACTCCTAATGTCTGTAAAATATTGCTCCTTTATCATATAAAATATGCAAAACTATTTTATAATTTGGTTCATTTTACACATCATTTGAGCTATTGTGTTTCATATAATTGTAATATTAAAAGGTGGTTTGTATATGAATAATATATTGAAACTGATATAATGGTGTGTTAAGAAGAGTTGCCACTAAAATTTAATGTTTAAAATGTATAATTTGGGGCCAGAGCAATAGCACAGCAGGTAGGGTGTTTGCCTTGCATACGGCCGACCCGGGTTTCCCGGCATCCCATATGGTCCCTTGAGCACTGCCAGGAGTAATTCCTGAGTACAGAGCCAGGAGTAACCCCTGAGTGTCAATGGGTGTACCCCAAAAAAGAAAATAAATAATAAAAAATAAATAAAATGTGTAATTTTCTGTTTTATTTAGTGTATGTCGGGATGGAATTCTTCTTTGTCAGACTCCCCTTGACTTAACCTTACGTAAGTGTTGTATCATGAGACACATTGAAAATATATACTTTGATCAAATGACCAAATAAGAGATAAGGGATTCCTTGATTAACACAAATCTCTCTTGTCCTGCAGAAAACTGTTCTGGGGGTGCTGAGTATATGGATTGCAGGGACCCTAAAGCACAAAGAAGAGTGGATAGAACATGTAGCACTAGGAACATACCTACTTTTGATGTAAGTGACATGACATTGGAGCTCAGATTTTCAAAACTTTCAGTTTTTCCAGAAGGAAAGAAGGAAATGCTATGTCCTGTTATTGATTATATGTTATTTTGACTTGTCAAGTTGATTCTAAAATTTTAATGTGTTGCATTTTACGTATTGTGTTTTTCATGTACTTCAAATTTGCAGATAATGAGGTGTACATAAGAGATATGAGTGCATCATGGTGGATTTCATATTTATTTTTGCAGGAGAACTTGTCCTGCAAACGAGGGTGCTACTGTCCAGAAGGAATGGTTCGAAATTCTAAAGGGCAGTGTGTCTTCCCTGATGATTGCCCATGTTCATTTGGCGGACGAGAGTATGATCAAGGAAGTGTCACCTCAGTTGGCTGCAAATAAATGGTACATAGGAAAATATTTCTAGTCTATTTGTTTTCAATATTAAAAAAGTATATGATACAGAAGTACTTTTGTTTATTTAAATAGGGGTAAAATGTAGTTTTAAAAATTCTATTTTTAAATAAAACCTTTATATAGCATATATACCAAAAGTTTAAATGAAAACAACTAAAATTTTAATAAATCGTTCTGTCCTTATTCACAAAAACAGTATGAATGTATGAATCTTGCAATAATCCTATACCTATATTACTTTATTTTTAGTACTTGCGTAAAGGGCTCTTGGAACTGCACACAAAACGAATGTCAAACCACGTGTCACATCTATGGGGAAGGTCATGTTAGAACTTTTGATGGAAAAGTTACAGCTTTGATGGTCTCTGCCAGTATTCATTTCTTGAGGTAATTACAAGAGCATCACCTGAAATAAGAGCATTCTTATGAAACCTTTTTCTAGCTGACATGGTATAAAGCAAATATGCATATTGGTGGAGGGAAGTGGACACTGGTAAAGAGATTGGTGTTGGAACATTGTACTCCTGAAACTAAATCAAGTATAACTTTGTAATTCATGGTGTTTCCTAGACCCTAAAATAGCTTACAAGTCATACCAAATAGCATATGAGATGTATAACACTAACAAGGAGCAAAACATGATAAAGACTCAGCTTCCTGTAGCAGTTCTGGAGGGCAACCTTTGCAGGGACACTGTTGTGGGATGGTGCTACTTCTGCCTCTCAGACTCAGCTGCAAAGGAAGAATTTAATGTTTACCTTTATTGTTTATCATAAAAGCACAATTGGTCTTAGTTTTTTTTTTCAGTTAGGTTTTTTTTTTTTGTCAGCACAAATATAGGTCTCTTGTGAAAGGGGAAGAGGGTTAGCACAGCATTTTGAAAATCAAGAAATACCTATACATTTTTTGGAGGGAGAGGTTGGGTTTTTGTGGTCACACCCAGAAATGCTATGTGTTCAGGGATCACTCCTGGCAGAGCTCAGGTGCTGTGTGATGCACTGGTGCTCAAACTGGAGTGGAAGCATGAGAGGCTGTATTATCTCTCTAGTCCTTACATCTGCACTTCTTAATTCTTATTTGTTTGTAGGCAGACTCTGGGTCTCCTTTCAAAGTGTTAAAAAGTGCCTATATATAAATTCTACAGTGATACAGTGTGCCTCAGTCCCATGTATTACCAAGTGTAGCTTTGGAGACCTTCAAGCCAAGCACTGCCGGGGTGGGCAGGGTAATCCCCTGGCACCACAGTGCCAATGTATCACTGCATTGAACTGCTGACCAAGTTGGATGAGAACATTGGGGAAAGTAGGGACTTGGGGTTCCTGAGGACCTTTTGGGACCCGTTTAATATTCAATATTATGTGTTTAACACCAACACTACCAGCTACAATGACAGTTGCATTCTATGACTGTCTATGCTGAACTAATCTAAACATTTATTCACTCCACTTGATCACTTGAATCCCATTATTCATCGATTTGCTCGAGCGGGCGCCAGTAACATTTCCATTGGACCCTATCACGTGCGAATGTAGCCCAATGGCATCTGGTTGGTTCAGGAATATGAAGAACCTCAAACCATTCCTTCAGGGTCTTGACAAGGAAGTCTGACCATCTTGTAGGTGGGCGGCCATGTGATCTTTTGACATCCCGTGGGATCCAGTCAGTAACAGCTCTAGTCCAGCGGTTGTCTCCAAATCGCATTACATGTCCAGCTCATCTGATTTTCGATGCCTTAGCAAATGAGACAGTGTCCCTAATTCTGGAATAGTGACGGAGGTGGAACTCTAGATTCCTTCTCTCACTTTAGTGAGGCGTGATATTCCAAGCATAGCTCTTTCAATTCCTCTCTGGGAGACCCGAATAGCATTCTCATCCTGCTTTCGTAGGGCCCAGGTCTCTGAGGTGTATGTTAATGCAGGGAGAACAATGGAGTCAAAGAGATGTGCCAGGAGCCGGAGGTTAATAATAATCACATCTAACAAAACATTTATTATAATTAATAATAATCACAGCTTGAACCACACAACACACCCCACACAGGCTGGGGGCCCCTGTCATGGGTGTGGGTGCCTTAAAGCTCTGGAGATGCCAGCGTCCAGGGCTCTCCTCAGCCTGCCCTGTTCACTGCGTCCTGGCACTTTCCGGGGTACATGAGAGAAAATCCTCTTCCTCTTCAGGGCCTGATTCCAGGGGAGGTCTCAGGACCAGTGGCTCACCCTGAATCTACACAACAGAAGCGACATGCTGGTCTCTGAATCTGGGGGCCACACAGGCCAGTGCACGTGTAGATACTGGCCGGCCCCTTGGAGGTGCTTTTCTCTTCTTCCAAGGAGATCACCAGCTGCTCTACTCCATGGTCGGGGCTCAGAAGTGAATAATGCTTTATTTGGAGGTGTTTAAAAGAGTTTGCCTCCCGCTCGACAAGCCTGGCAAGCTTCTCGTGTTGTATATGATATGCCAAATTCCAGTAACAATTATATTAGGTCATTCCCATGACCTAATATAATGGTTTGAGGCTCTTTATGTTCCTGTAGCAAGCCGATGCCCCCTGGCTCTAATGGCATGAGACAGGACATATAGAGATATTACTGGTGCCCGCTCTAGCAAATAGATGATCAACGGGAAGATCGTGATCGTGATCGAATAATAATCACATCTAAAGGCTGTCGTTCCTGTAATGCAAATGAAGAATAGGGTTTTAAAGTAACTAAATAATATAAATTGCTAATTAGAAAATTCTGTAGGAAAACCCAAATTTATATGATTCCAGAGTTCTTGCTCATCACCTACAGCTACCTTGCTTTCTGTTTCACAATGGGTAAATTTTTGGATTGGCTAGTATATATGCATTATTTTTACCGATATTAAGTATCTTTTAGGTTTTAGATTTTAGATCGTTTACCATGTTGACTTCTCGACCTAGGTACACATAACTGCTGCATTCAGAGATGTCTGTTCCATTGAGAGTGAATGAGGCCTCTGGAACTAGTTCACTTTTCATGAACATAGTTTTGCTGAGATTCAGCTGTAGACCTATCTTTCCACATTCTCGGTCGAAGTCAGCCAGCATTTGTGCCGCTTGGCTAATGTTTGGTGTTATTAGAATGATATCATCAGCAAAGCGTAGGTGGTGTAGTTGCCCGACCATCTATCTTCGCTCCCATTCCTTCCCATTCTAATTGTCGCATGATGTTCTTGAGGGTGGCGCTGAAGAGTTTTGGTGAAATGGTATCACCCTGCTGAACCCCTCTTTTGACATTGATGATCACTTCTTTGTAGAATGGTGAGATCCTGGTGGTGAATCCGTAATACAGCTCACGAAGGATCTTGATGTATTGGGTTTGAACGCCCTGTTTGGCTAGGGTTAGGGAGCTGCACAGGAGGAAGAGAGCAGCATGGAATGCCTTCAAAAGCATCGAAGATATGACTAAAAAAAGACAAAGAACCTCCAGCTCCAGGCACATCTCTTCAACTCCATCGTTCTCCGTGCATTAACATATGCCTAGAGACCTGGGCCCTATGAAAGCAGGATGAGAATGCTATTCGGGTCTCCCAAAGAGGAATCGAAAGAGCTATGCTTGGAATATAATACCTCACTCAAGTGAAAGAAGGAATCTGGAGCTCCGAACTCCATCGCTGTTCCAGAGTCAGGGACGCTGTCTCGCTTGCCAAGGCATCGAAAATCAGATGGGCTGGACATGTAATGCGATTTGGAGATGACCGCTGAACTAGAGCTGTTACCGACTGGATCCCACGGGATGTCAAAAGATCACATGGCCGCCCACCTACAAGATGGTCAGACTTCTTCGTCAAGACACTGAATGGCGGTTTGAGGCTCTTTGTATTCCTGAAGCAACCAGATGCCATTGGTCTACACTGGCACGTGATAGGGTCAATGGAAATATTACTGGTGCCTGCTCGAGCAAATCAATGAATAAAGGGATGTCAAGTGATCAAGTATCTTAAAGTCAAAGGAGAACAAAGAAATTTTAATTACTTACAGAGTATAGAGTGAATCTATGATTACAAACATATGTACTTTAAAAAGTTTATGACAGATTTCTAAACTTGTATAGGAGACTAGATAGAACTAGATCAAGGATTCTTACCATAAATGCACTTAAACAGTTGTCTTTTGAAAATGGCATAATACAGTAGATGCAGTCTAAGAAATGTTTGTTTGATATACATATTGTAATTGAGATGCTTTCTCTTGGTACTAATGGCCATATTACAATTTAATCTTCAAAGGATTATTGTGGTGGTGAAAATGGTACATTCCGTATTTTAACTGAAAGTGTCCCATGCTGTGAAGATGGCCTTACATGCTCAAGGAAAATCATAGTAGCTTTTCAGGTGAGGTACCATTTCTCTTTTTATATTTTATTCTCAGATTGTGAGTAACCAAGTAAAGTTGATGTTATTACAAATCTCCCCTTTTCATTCATAGGATCAGAATGTTGTCCTTCATGATGGTAAAGTAACAACAGTCAAAACTACAGAAAGTAAGGATTGTGATCTCAGCGGAAATTCATACTCTGTACATACTGTTGGTCTTTACTTGATTGTGAAGTTTGTAAATGGAGTGACAGTGATTTGGGACAAAAATACAAGAATGTCTGTTATATTGGACCCACACTGGAATGTATGTATATCTATTTAATTGTTATATGAAGTGCAGTCAATGATAGTAGAGGCTGTCAAGAAATAAATGTAATGGCTAGTAGATGTTCTAATACAATAGTATTTGACAACTTTCATTTCGTATGTTTTATTGGATTTCTCATAATGAAGTTCTGAGGAATTTATAGAACGTACAGAATTATAAGTATACCTTTCCACAAATAGCCTAAAAAATCTACTGTATACAGACTTAATTTGAAAATAATGAATATAATGTTTAGAAATTCTTATGAGATTTAAATTTAGTTGAGAACTTACCTGATAAATAATACCATATTTTATTTTATTTTCATTTTATTTTTTATTATAACACGATGAGATAGACATTTACAAAGCTGTTCATGATTGGGTTTCAGTTACATAATGTTGCAGCACCCATCCCTCCACCAGTGCACATTTCCACCACCAATGTCCCCAGATTCCCTCCCCCTCCCCAACCTGCCTCTATAGTAGTCACTTTGCCTCGTTCTCTTTCTCTCTTTTTTCTCTCTCTCTCCTCTCTCCTCTCCCTCTCTCTCTCTCTCCCTTCTGTTGCATATTGTGGCTTGCCATACATACATTAGGGGTTATCATATATATATATATATATATATATATATATATATATATATATATATATATATATATATATATATATATTCCTTTGCCTACATTCAATGTTCACTTCCAGTCTGGCATTATCATTTCCAACAATTAGTAGAACACTGAATAACATATTTTTAATATAGGATATCCTGGATTAAAATCAAGCAGAATATTTTCCACAAATTATGGTTTCTTCCCAAACACAATTTTAAATAGATACATGATATAATAATGACATGTTATGTATAATCATGGTATCTATGTATATACCTACCCTCTGTGAAGCCCTGATAATTCATTTTATTTGCCATCTCTACTGTCATCTCTCACTCTACCTAATTGTCCCCAGTATAACTCCCAGTACTTCCCCACAGGGCAAAGTGTGTGGTCTTTGTGGCAATAACAACGGTGATCTCAAGGATGACTTCACAACAAGACACTCATCAGTAGCTGCTGGAGCACTGGAATTTGGAAATAGTTGGAAAACCAGTCAAGAATGCTCAGACACAGTAGCTCAAACCTTCCCCCTGTGACTCAAACCCTTACTGTAAAGCCTGGGCTGTGAGGAAATGTGAGATCATTCGGGACAGCACCTTCAGGGAGTGTCATAGCAAGGTAAGGTGGCAATTCTGAACACAGCGCTGCCTGAGTGCGAGAGATGCACTCACAGGTCCTGACCAGTGTGCAACTGCAGGTGGACCCCAGTGCCTACTATGATGCGTGCATCGAGGAGGCATGTGCCTGTGACATGGAGGGCAAATACCAGGGTTTCTGCACGGCGGTGGCCATGTATGCAGAGGCGTGCAGTGCGGTGGGCGTCTGTGTCCCCTGGAGAAAGCCAGATCTCTGTCGTAAGTCAAGTCTCTGTGTTGCTGTTTGAAAGGAAAATAAAAGGTGTGATTGCCTTGCTGGGCAATCTTCTTTAGTTTCTATAGCATACATATTCTTATGGCTAGAAAGATTTAAAGCATGCTACTATCACACAGCATATCACATTTAATTTTAGTTTAAAAATTCTTTTGTGTTCAGAAGAGGGGAAACAATACTCGTGTGAAGTATATCTTATGATAATTGGATCAACAATGAAATATTTACCAGTCTTGATTTATTTGTAAACCCTTAGATACTTAGATATATGTCACATACTAGCTTTTAAATTCTTCCACATTAGCCAGAAAACTTGTAGCATGATATTCAAGATACAGAATAAATTGAATATAAATAAAAATTTGCTCTTCATGGGATGTGATGATTTTAATAGAAATTCATCAATTATTTTTCTTCCAAAGGAAGTTGTTATGAGAGAGCAAATATGATCAAGAGAAATGGCAAACTAGAAATTGCATTTTATTCGTTTTATTATGTGCTGCATTATAGACTATATTGAAACATCTTTATATAGTTCTCTTACTTAGGAACTATTATTCATATTTTATTATTTATTATTTTATTTACCCTGATATTTGGAGAATATTTTTCCAGTTTAAACTTGAACATTAATATCATGAATCTAGACAACGGCCTAAAAAATATCATTGGTAAGATTAATGTTTACCTTCCTAACTAAAACCAACTCTACTATGAGGCAGAACTTACTTAGTGACTCCCCATTTACTGAGCTATTTTAACTTACACATCTATTTGAAAAAAAATAAAATAAATGATATATTTTAGATCTATGTATTATTAATACCATACAAGTTTATTTTGTTTTTAAATACTTTGAGAAATGAAAGGCTAAGATTGACATGCAATTAATAGAACTAATTTGATGTGATTCAACTATAGCTGTCTACTGTGATTACTACAATGCTCCTGGGGAATGCAGCTGGCATTATGAACCTTGTGGCACAGTTACAGCAAAAACATGCAAAGATCAGGTGATTGGGCAGAAATTTTCTGCTCTTTTTAGAAGGTAATAACTATTTTAATGAAATTAACGAAATAAGACTAGTTAAAATAACATTTTTAAGATTCGAAAATGTTGATTTTTTTTCTGTTTGTGTGGACATATGATTTTATTTTTTTTTTAATTTTTTTATTTTTACAATTACAAAGATATACAATTAAAAAGTTCATATTTGGGTTTTGGTCATACAGTGTTCCAGCACCCATCCCGCCACCAGTGCCCATCTCCCACCACCAACGTCCCTGGTTCCCTCCCCTCTCCCCCAGCCCTGCTCCATGGCAGGTTCTTTATTTCTTTCCATTTCTCTCTCTTTCTCTTTTCCTTCCCCTCCAGACTATGGATTACAGAACATACATTAAAGGGTTGTCACGTGTATCTTTTTGCCTCTATTTAATGCTCAGTTCTAGGTTGGCATTAGTACCCTCGACAATTGTTAGCACCCTGTTCCATTTTCTGTCTTACCTAGCCTCTGACTCCCACACGTTTGTGATAATTCCACCTTTGACAAGAACTCCTGATATATGTTTAACTTGACCTTGGATATTGGTATCTTAATATGTACATATATTTATGTTATGCAGATAAATGCAGTCATTCTGTGTCTGTCTCTCTCCTTCTGACTAATTTCGCTCAACATAATCTTCTCCATGTCCATCCATTTATAGGCAAATTTTATAACTTCATTTTCCCTAATAGCTACATAGTATTCCATTGTGTAGATGTACCAAAGCTTCTTTATCCAGTCATCGATTTTCGGGCACTCTGGTTGCTTCCAGATTCTGGCTATTGTGAATAATGCTGCTATTAACATAAAAGTAGGGATGGTGTTTCCGCTGCGTATTTTTGGCTTCCCAGAGTATATTCCCAGGAGTGGTATGGCTGGGTCAAATGGGAGTTCAATTTCTAGTCTATGGAGGAATGTCCATATTGTTTTCCAGAAAGACTGTACCAGCCGGCATTCCCACCAACAATGGATGAGTGTCCCCTTTTTTCCCCACATCCACGCCAGCACTTGTTGTTCTTGCTCTTTTGAATATGTGCCAGTCTCTGTGCTGTAAAGTGGTATCTCATTGTTGTTTTGATTTGCATCTCTCTGATGATTAGTGATGATGAGCATTTTTTCATATGTTTTTTGGCCATTCGAATTTCTTCCTTGCTGAAGTTTCTGTTCATTTCTTCTCCCCATTTTTTGATGGGGTTGTTTGTTTTCTTCTTGTAAAGTTCTACCAGTGCCTGATATATCCTGGATATTAACCCCTTATCAGATGGGTATTGGGTGAATATTCTTTCCCATTCTGTGGACTGCTTTTTGTATGTTAGTCACTGTTTCTTTTGAGGTGCAGAAGCTTTTTAGTCTCATGTAGTCCCATATATTTATCTTTTCTTCTAGTTGCTTTGTTAGTGATGTTTCACCTTTGAAGATGCCTTTAGCTTCAATGTTGTGGAGGGTTTTTCCTATATTTTCTTCAATGTACTTTATGGATTCAAGTCTGATATTCAGATATCTAATCCATTTTTATCTGATTTTTGTGCATGGTGTTAGACACAGGTCCAAATTTAATTTTTTACATGTAGCTGCCCAGTTTTCCCAACACCACTTGTTGAAGAGGCTTTCCTTACTCCATTTTAGACTCGTTGCACCTTTATCAAAGATTACATGATCATGTGTTTGAGGTTGGGTGTCAGGATACTCAATTCTATTCCATAGGTCCACAGGTCTGTTTTTATTCCATTACCATGCTGTTTTAATTACTACTGCCTTGTAGTACAGTTTGAAGTTGGGAAAGGTGATGCCTCCCATCTTCTTTTTCCCTAGGATTGCTTTAGCTATCCTTGGGGATTTATTGTTCCATACAAATTTCAGGAGTGTTTGGTCAATTTCTTTGAAGAATGTCATGGGTATCCTTATAGGGACTGCATTGAATCTGTACAGAGCTCTAGGGAGTATTACCATTTTGACAATGTTGATTCTTCCCATCCATGAGCAGGGAATATGTTTCCATTTCCTTTTTGTCCTCTTTTATCTCTTGGAGCAGTGTCTTGTAGTTTTCTTTGTACAGGTCCTTTACACACTTGGGTAGGTTGATTCCTAGGTATTTGTGAATGGAATTGTTTCCTTAATATCCCTTTCTTCTCTTTCGTTATTTGTATATAGGAAAGACACCGACTTTTGGGTGTTGATTTTGTATCCTGCCACTCTACTATATGCATCTATTGTTTCTAGGAGTTTTTTGGTAGAGAGTTTAGTGTTCTCTAGGTATAATATCATGTCATCTGCAAATAATGATAGCTTGACTTCTTCCTTGCCTATCTGGATGCCCTTGATGTCCTTTTTCTTCTCTGATTGCTATGGCAAGTACTTCCAGTACTATATTGAATAAAAGAGGTGAGAGTGGGCAACCTTGTCTTGTCCCTGATCTCAGGGCGAAGGCTTTCAACTTTTCCCCATTGAGAATGATGCTCGCTGTGGGCTTTTGGTAGATGGCTGTAACTATCTTGAGGAAAGTCCTTTCAATTCCCATATTCTGGAGGGTTTTTATCATGAACGGGTGCTGGATCTTGTCAAATGCTTTGTCTGCGTCTATTGAAAGGATCATATGGTTTTATTTTTTTTCTTTTATTGATATGATGTATTATGTTGATTGACTTGCGAATGTTGAACCATCCTTGCATTCCCGGGATGAATCCTACTTGGTCATGATGTATAATCTTTTTGATGAGTCTTTGGATTCTGTTTCCTAGTATTTTGTTGAAGATCTTAGCATCCGTGTTCATCAGGGATATTGGTCTGTAGTTTTCTTTCTTTGTGTTGTCTCTCCCTGCTTTGGGTATCAGGGTGATATGTGCCTCGTAGAAGCTGTTTGGGAGTGTTTCTGTTTCTTCTATTTCCTGGAAGAGCTTGAAAAGGACTGGCAGTAGGTTCTCCTTAAAGGTTTGGTAGAGTTCACTAGTGAATCCGTCTGGACCTGGACTTTTGTGTTTGGGCAGAATTTTAATTACTGTTTCTATTTCCTCAATGGTGATAGGCTTATTCAGGTATTGGAGGTCTTCTTGTTTCAGCCGTGGGAGGTTATAGGACTTCAGGAATTGATCCATTTCTTCTAGATTCTCATGTTTCACGGCATACAGGCTCTCAAAGTAATCTCTGATGATCTTTTGAATTTCTGTGGTTTCTGTTGTGATGTCACCCTTTTTATTTCTGATTCTGTTTATTTGGGTTCTCTCTTTCCCTGTCCTTACAAGTCTTGCCAATGGTTTGTCAATCTTGTTTAATTTTTCAAAAAACCAGCTCTTGGTTTCATTAATCGTTTGGATTGTTTTTTTTTGGTTCCCAACTCATTGATTTCCTCTCTAAGTTTTATTATTTCCTTTTTTCTGCCTGGGTTGGGCTCCTTTTGTTGGTCTTTTTCTAATGTCTCCAGCTGTGTAGTCAGGTTATTTATGTGGGCCCTTTCTTGTTTCCTGATGTATGCTTGCAGAGCTATAAACTTCCCTCTTAACACGGCTTTTGCCGTGTCCCACAAGTTCTTATAGTTGGTGTCTTCATTTTCATTTGTTTCCAGAAATCTTTGGATTTCCTGTTTGATTTCTTCTATGACCCATTTGTTGTTCAGGAGTGAGCTGTTCAGTTTCCAGGTGTTTGGTTTGACTCCCTGTTTCTGTGTACGGTTAACTTCCATTTTCAGTGCATCATGGTCTGAAAAGATAGCTGACACAATTTCTATCTTTTTTTATTTTATTGAGGTATGCTTTGTGGCTCAGCATGTGGTCTATCTTGGAGAATGTTCCATGTGCACTGGTTTTTGCCATTTAGTGTATTAGACTTTTGTAAAAAAATTTTGTTTTGCGTTTTGGGTCACACCCAGCATTGCTCAGGGGTTAATCCTCCACTCTGAACTCAGGAATTACTCCTGGTGGCCCTGGAGGATCACATGGGATGCTGGGGACTGAGCCCAGGTCAGCTGTGTGCAAGACAAATGCTCTACCTCATGTACTTTCATTACATGAGGTAATGAAATGGCAACTTTTGTAATTTAACGAACAGTTTTTGTCTCTAGAATATTGGAAACATTTTATCTGTAAAAATTGTTTTTTAAATAGGCAATAAAAGGAAAATACAGTGCTGAGATTACAGTGTCAATCTTTAAATCCTTTCATTATACATCATAATTTCAGAAAATAAAGAAACTTGAACAGAATTAATTATATGCCACACATAAACAATATACTCTTTACATTTGTATTTCATAGAGAGAAAGAAGTAGCAAGAAAACAGATGAAGCAAAATCTTTCTAATAGTCACATTTGTTCTGAATCTCTGGTATTGGGCTCTGTACACCCTTTTTAATATGACAACTATTCTTCCATCTATACTTGCAAAAATAGAATGAACATTAACATATCAAAGTGCTCTTTATAAAGTTTTGTTTCATGCTCAACATCAAGCCCATCATTAAAGTATCAAATCACTTCAAAATAGGAAGTACTTTAGAAAAAAAAATTAATCAGATAGGAGCTGGGTCTGTGGTCTAAAGCAGAGTGCAAGCCTGCATATTTGAAGTCCTGAGTTCGATTCCTGGCAAAATAAAACAGGAATTCCCTAAATTCCTGGACAATAAAACAGGAATCCCTGAAATAAAACAAATATGCAAACAAAAATAAACACCAAGTGGCAAAAAATATTTAAATATTTTTGGATTCTTATGTTGGCACTTCAATTGTAAAAGGATAAGAATCCTGTTTAATTTCTTTTCTTTATGTAATGCTTTGCTATTCTGTTTCAATTAATTTAAATAACTTCACAAATGTATAGCGTAGTGAGATAAATTCCAGCCCACAGAGATGACTATGTTTCTGTTTTTATACAGGTTGCTATGCTAAGTGTCCAGACAGCGCCCCTTACCTGGATGAGAACACCATGAAATGTGTCCGTTTACCCGAGTGCAGCTGCTTCTATAATGATATTATACCAGCAGGAGGTGTTATCCAAGATAACTGTGGAAGAACATGGTATGCTCTCTATTGACTTGACAATTAGCAATTCTATTACTTGAATTTTTATTTAGGAAAAAAATATAGGACTGGCGGCAGGGTCTAGGCAGAGAAATAGTACAGGTGTTAAAGGGGTTTGCCTGTTCAGTCTTAAACTAAATAATGCAAAAGACAGGACAAAAATGACACAATGTAGTTTTAGGTAAAAATAAAATTACTTTTTAAATGTAAGTTTTTATGTTTGTAGCCTTTCAGAAAGCAATTTGAAACCAAAAGGTATACATTCTTTTGATTATTCCTACATCACCCTTGAAACTGAAAATGTGAAAACTAACTTTACAGATGTCTACAGAGCATAATTTTAGGTTCCAAAAATTTCATGAAATTATAAAGGACAGAAAACATGAAACAACAAGTGATTTGCTTTAGTTGTTTTCTCTCGGGAAAATCAAGTATTTCCTCTTATATTATTTGGTTCTGTTTCCATTTTCAGTTAGACAGCTTGGTGCTTTGTGTTTGAGAGATGCTAACATTTCAGACTCATTCCTTTTTAAAATTTAACTTTCAGCTACTGCATTGCAGGGGAGCTAGAGTGCAGTGGTGAGTACTTGCATTTCACTTTAATGGCTTAGGAAGGGTGACAGCTGGAAGGAGTTTGGTATCTGAGGCCTTGGACCACAGAAAGCAGTGCTTAGTTCCCAGACAGCCTCATCTATAGGGACAGACCAATCCAGGGTGTCTGCTCCTGTGATTCTCTTTCCAGGGCATCTGCTCCTGTGATTCTCTTTCAGGGCCTCTGCTCCCTTTCTTTCCAGGGCATCTGCTCCTGTGATTCTCTTTCCAGGGTGTCTGCTCCTGTGATTCTCTTTCCAGGGTGTCTGCTCCTGTGATTCTCTTTCCAGAGTATCTGCTCCTGTGATTCTCTTTCTCTCAGTATTTCTTATCCTTCCCAATCACAGCTGGTAGATGCAGGATGCTTCCAACTTTAGCTCGGCAAAATCTCTGTTCAAGTTCAGTTATGCGTGAAGAGATGGGGAAGTGAGTTAATACACACACAGCTGTAACAGAAGAGTAGCTCAAAACATGCATTAAAAAAAGTCAAACACATGGGCCAGAGCGATAGTACAGCGGGTAGGGCCTTTCCCTTGCACGCAGCCAACCTGGGTTCGATCCCCAGCATCCCATATGGTCCCCGAGCACTGCCAGGAATAATTCCTGAATGAAGAGCCAGGAGTAACCCCTGAGCATCACCGGGTGTGACCCAAAAAAGAAAAAAAAAGACAAACACATTTTCCAAAGAGCATTTGAACTGTTTTTGCTTCATAAAACATATAACAAAAAATTAATAAGAGAAAGATGATTGTTAGGAAACAGGGAACCTAGAAATTTTTCAAGATTTATTATTTTGATCAATAATGGAAATTTGTGTTTATTTCAGAAACTGGTACAAATTCAACATTTAAAGGTAAAATCATTTTTAATTTGTAGTGTATATTTCTAATTTATGAATAACAATCCACAGTTTCATATACTTTTATGCCACTAAATGTGCTAATAAAGAAATTATAAGTTAAAAAAATGAAGTTGCTAATATGCTTTGATGTGTAAAGTTAGAAATACAATGAAATTATGTGACATTTATCATCATTCAAAACATTTGTTAATAATTGGAACTGAAGGACTGAAATAAAAAGTAAATGGTTAGTGGAATTAACTTTTTATGGAAATAAATGTATTATGTATCAAGGTAAAGAGATAAGATTGTGGGATTAAGCTACTTGCTTTGCATGTGAGATACCTTGGTTCCATTCCTGGTACCCCATAGGATCTCCCAAGACTATGAGGAGTTATTCCTGAGTACAAAGCCAGGACTAAGACCTGAGCACTGCTGGGTGTGGCCTAAAAAAGAAATAAAACATATCATATATTACTGGGAGTGATTTGAAAGCATAGAAATAAAAGTAAATTTATTTATTTATGTATTTATTAATTTAATTATGATAGGGTCATACTCAGGGATGCTCAGGGCAGACTCCTGGCTCTGTACTTCCCTAATACCAAAGCAAGAAAGTCACTCTACCTATTATACTATCACTCAACCCTAAATTCATTTTTTAACTCATTAATTTGTCTAAGACTTCAAAATAGTATTTCTAGTTATTTCATTCACAAGAGTGCAGGCAAATGCTAGTTAACTTTAGTTTGGGGACATTTAACTATAAATATATATTTATATAAATAAATATGCTATTTATTGATATAAATATATTGTTTATATTTATATAAATAAATATGCTATTTATTTATATAAATATATTGTGAGTTGCTACTCCACTAAGAGTCACATGTTCCTTTTTTGTGTGATACCAGCAGATTTTTTTATTGATTGCTATTTGGAGATGGTTATGTGATTGTTTATAAAGCTGCTTAAATTTTGCTTTAACTAATTTTGTTTTGGGTAGTTTGGTAACTACCCAAAAAAAGGTGTTATCAGGGCTTTT
Organism: Cryptotis parvus; assembly: GCA_021461705.1. Lineage (NCBI taxonomy): Eukaryota > Metazoa > Chordata > Mammalia > Eulipotyphla > Soricidae > Cryptotis > Cryptotis parvus. The sequence continues at coordinate 74,722 of JAJIBD010025955.1, read as the reverse complement.
AAATATGATTTATTTGTCCTCAAATAGATTTTTTTAGTCTTCTTCAAATATATTACTAAATTCAAATAACACAATTATTACTTTTTTATTCACCCCATATAATACAATTATTTGTACCGAGTGAAATGAAGATTTGTCAGCACACAATCTAAAAATATTTATTTAATTTATAGCAACTAATTTATGAGCCTGTATTCCTCAGAAAAAATATTTGAATAATATGTTTTGGTTAATATATTAATTCATTTTCCTGAACAGTGTCTACTACAACTGCCACCTCCATACCGAGCACAGTAGCAGGTAAAACACACTTAATAGTTTTTGCTTCCAAATTATCAGAAAAGCAAATTTACGTTTCAGGATTTTAATCTTTTCTCAGATTTGTTATTCTCTGTTTATGAATTTCCTGAATGCCAAATCATAGATTCTACATCAATCATATTATTGTAAATAGTATCTTTTCTAATAAGAAGTTTCATGTCCTACAAGGAATATTTCATAATACTAATTTGAATACAATGGCCACTACAGAAAATTTCATATTTAGTTCTTTGAAAATTGTTTACATTTGTCAGGTTAGGATGGAATTAGACTTTTAGTGGTGAACTTAATGTGCGTAGTCCTGTTGATTTTAATCATACATATCTGAAATATCTACAAGATTATGCTAACTCAAACCTGAATTGAATTTGTAACAGAAAATTTTGCCCAAAAGAATATTACTTACCATTATTTGATATTACCCTGAAGACTTTTAACTTTGGGTTGGAGAGATAATATAGTGGATTAGGTGCTTGCCTTGCATGCAGCCACTTCAGGTTTGATCTCCAGCAGTACCTAAGGTCCTTATGTAGGAATGTTGCCTGAGCACAAAGCCAGCGTAAGCCCTGAACACTCCCAGATGTGGCCTTGAAGCCAAAAATAAACTTTCTGAACCTTAAACTTTGTTTTATGATTTCAAATTAAAATAGTATTCATAAAATGCAAATTTATATAGAAATGTGTAAACATATAATAAATAAATCTGTTTCAGTTATTCAGTTGAAACCTATAAATACTAAAATGTCTAAAATACTTTTAAATTTTGTCTTTCAACGCCATTTAAATATACATTTCTTAATATCCTTCTCTTTTGTTACAGTAATCACATTGACTACTAGGAGTACAGGCACAGGTAAGCACTATCCTCCAATCATAATTTAATCAAGAGGCAGTTTAAAAGAAATCCAAATTTTCATTTGCAGTATCATACCATTGTAATGACATTTGAGGAGAACCTTTTATAGTTTTGTTTCATGTTAGAGGAAATCTTTAAAACTATAATATGTAAAATGTTTCTCTGACATTTTACCCTGTGACCTATTGATTTTGTTGTTTGGTTTGGTTTTTGGGGGTCACACCCATAGATGCTCAAGGGTTATTCCTGGCTCCGCACTCAGGACTCACTCCTGTTAGTGCTTGGGGACCATCTAGGATGCTGGGGAACGAACTCAGGTTGCCTGCATGCAAATGCCCTACTGGCTATGCTATCATTCCAGCACCTTGATTTTTGAGTCTTAATTTCACATCTATCCTTCCACATGATCAAATTTCTGTGAAAGGTGAATTGAAAGTTGATCTATTTTGGGGCCGGAGTGATAGTCCAGCGGGTAGGGCGTTTGCCTTGCATGCAGCCGACCCCGGTTTGATCCTCGGCATCCCATATGGCCCCCAGAGCACTGCCAGAAGTAATTCCTGAGTGCAGATCCAGGAGTAACCCCTGAGCATCGCCGGGTGTGACCCAAACAAAAAAAAAAAAAAAAAAAAAAAAAGTTGATCTGTTTTATGTAGATATTCTCAGAAACATAACTTTTTTGTACACAAAGCTTACTTTTGGGGAGTGGGGAATACACCCTGCAATAGAGCTAGCACCTTTATAGAGCCCAAGCTACTCCCTGGTCTGTGTTCAGAGGCTCACGTAAGTGGCACGTTTTATACTTAGGCCTCCCTCTAGTCCAGTCCTTTGATATATCTCCCTGATATCACAGAACTTCTTTTTTCTTTTGTTTTCTCAAATTAAGCAGTACTCACAGCAGGGATTTCAACATCAAGCAATGAAATGATAGGTGGGTAAATCTTAAAATCTATAAAATGACTAATACAATTTTATTCATATTAATAGTTTTTGACTTACTTATTAGAACCAACATACACACTTATCTTTGTGTGACAGCTTCCCCCAACTAGATACTATTTTCCTTTTCCTGTTATATATTTATTTTTCTAGTCTGAAATGATAAAAATCTGTGGTCATAGACCATGGTTTCCCATTCATGTATTCTAATGTTACTTAGTATTGAGCACATAATAGAATTCAATAAATATTCGTAGAGCTAATGATGTTTCTTATTTTACCTGGACTAGATTTGTAACTTGGATTTTTAATTTTGACATAGAGTTTTCTAAAGAAGTTTGGATTATTAGGTATTTGCTATATATATATTGGTAAATATTATTTTTATACAATTCATCCATTCAGTGGAACTAATATCCTTTCTGTAGAATACAGAGATTTCACATAAAATCAAAACTCTTACAATTATAATTTTGTATCATATTTTAGAATTATATGTGTTCTTATTGTTCTTACTGTTGTCTGACTGATTTGGTGATTAAGTCACAATTAAGTTATGTGTAAATTCCTTATTTGATCCCTGCAGTCTTGTTACCACAGCACCCCCAGGTGTGACCCTGGATCAGTTAAGACCCTGACTGCCCATAAACAGAAGTATTGAGCCAAACACAAGTATTGAGCAGTGACAGGAGCACAGTGACTCCTATAAGATAAATAAAAACTGAAAATTAAAATGATCAAATTAACTTTTCTTATCAAACTTTATTTTGTATGGGATATCATTAGCAACTTAAAGTATGCTGATTCTTTGACTGAAACCCTAAATCTTCTAACACATTTCAGTAAAAGTGTTCTCTGTTGTAAAACCAGTAATGATTTCACCCTACTATATCTCTGAAATGTTTCATATTCAGTGTAAATTTTGTCTGGCTGCTAATTCACTGTATCACTGTCTTCCCATTGTTCATCGATTTGCTCAAGTGGGCATTAGTAACATCTCCATAAGTCCTGTCACAAGCAAGTGTAACCCAAGGGCATCTACTTGCTCCAGGGACAGGAAGAGCCCCAAATCATTCTTCAGGTCCATGGAACTGAGGTCCATAATTGTTATTAGTTTTTGGCAAAACAAATAAATAAAACACGGGTAGTTTGTCAGGCTCTGCCATATAGGTGGTATAGTCTCAATAGAAGCTCTCATCTCGAGCATTTACTGATGAAACTTAAAGGGGAAACTTAAAAGGGCCCACAAACAAACAAACAAACAAAAAATAGTACTTGCCTTCTAATAGTACTTGGCTGCTAATTATCTTTAGCTATAATAAATGGGTTCAATTTATAATTCTCATCCCAATTCTAAGATGATTGATTTGGTTTATTTATATAATTCTCTTTTAGTTAATATCAAATCATTAGCTCTTTTTTTTTGCTTTTTGGGTCACATCCAGCAATGCTCAGGGGGTTACTCCTGGGTCTGCACTTAGGAATTACTCCTGGCGGTGATTGGGGGACCATATGGGATGCCGGGATCGAACCCAGGTCAGCTGCATGCAAGACAAATGCCCTACCCACTGTGCTATTGCTCCGGTCCCTTTAGCTCATATTTTAAACATATGATAATATCTACACCCTATATTATAATAGACATATAAAACTAAGAATATTAATATTATTTTTTCAATATAAAAATATACATACATACTTCATTTCATTGCAGTTTTGAGGTAAATCGCACGGCCGCACAGCGGCACAACAGGGAAAACTGGTTTCTGCTCTGCGGGTGTATCTGTGTCACACCGATAACACAGATACACCCGTTTGTATGGTCAGACTTCATTGTCAAGACCCTGAAGGAACTGTTTGAGGCTCTTCATATTCCTGAATCAACCAGATGCCATTGGGCTACATTGGCAAGTGATAGGGTCCAATGGAAATGTTACTGGTGCCCACTTGAGCAAATTGATGAATAACAGGATTCAGGTGATCAAGTGATCAAGTGAAGTTTTGAACATTATATTGTAGCAATTTAATTTTTTCAGTGTTCTATCATGAAAAAACTGTTCATATGAAATAAGTCATGAGTAGTTACCTAGAATTCTTGTGATAATAGTTAAAGCAATTCTTAGCTTCTAATTCACTATTTTATATTATCTTTTCTGTGGCCGTGCCCATGCCACACACAATAGGGCGGGTTTAATAATTATTGAATATTTTTATTTAGTTTCCCAAAATCTATGACTTGGGGGGTCCTAGATTTTACCACTTGATTTTCTTTATTGCCTCAGTTAAATGTACAATCATAAATTGTCTTCTTTAGTTGTGCAGTGAAGTCCTTAATATAACACAAAACATTTAGGATAAAGTGTGATGCTTGTGATTTTTAACAGCCATATTGATAACATGCTCATTTAATTCTGACTGAGGAATCACTTGATCACTTGAACACTTGAATTCCGTTATTCATCGATTTGCTCGAGAGGGGCCAGTAACATTTCCATTGGACCCTATCACGTGCCAACGTAGCCCAATGGCATCTGATTGATTCAGGAATATGAAGAGCCTCAAACCATTCCTTCAGGGTCTTGACAAGGAACTCTGACCATCTTTTAGATGGGCAGCCACGTGATCTTTTGACATCCCATGGGATCAGTAACTGAGGAATCATATCACTATATATATATATATATATATATATATATATATATATTGAGAGAGAGAGGGTAGTATTGGAAAATTTGTGAAAATAACTTTATGTTCTTACTGATCATTATTGAACCACTAAAAGAAAAAAAATAAGCCAAATTCAGTGTTCTGTTGTTTTTAGTTTGTTTTCTGTGTAAGAATGAAACATTTCTTTTGAAGGCACAGCCACATATATTTTTCTAAAATTTTGAGACATGAAGTGGCATTCACTGTCATTGTTTTGCAAAGGAAGGGGAGTTGTAGTTTCCTATAGGGAAGGAGAGCATATATGATTAAGTCCATAAATGGATGAAAAATTAGAATTGACAATGAGGGCTTAGTTAGGAGAGACTACTGAAAACTATAGGATGAACCTAAAGAAATTAAAACCTATAAAACCAGACACCATTAAATATATATTTGACTTGTCATTGTTTATGTCTTATCTTCATTTACCCATTTATGATGTATTAGAACTCTATGTGCGTGTGGTATATACACATATTGAAAAGTACATTATGATATCACTATTTCTAAAAGAAAAATCATTATTAATTTAATATTAAATATGTTGCAAATTAATGCTTATTGAAAGCAAGTGAGCTATCTTGTATGTATTTTTAAGCTCAGAAAAATTAATATCACCTTATATTTTACTCTTAGGAACTACAAAGAGCCCCCACCATGAGCCTTTAACTACAGGTTTGTATTTTTAACTAATAAAACCATCAAAATATTTATAACAAAGGTACCTAGCAGTAAAGATTGTTAGTAACTTTATTTTGATATTGAAAACAATTAAATGGATGTTGAATTTTAAAAGAATATTTCAAACAGATTATCATGCTTTGTGACATTAGTCAGAAGGAAAAGTACAGATATAGAATCGTTTCATTAATTTGTAGGATATAAATATATACCAGTCTTCTACTAATTGGTGGAAATGGTAATGCTAAACTAGAACTGAGCATTGAATGTAAGCAAAGGGATATACATAACCAAATGTATGTATGGAAAGTTACAATGTGTAAGAGAAGTGAGAGAGAGAAAGAGAAAAAGAGAGAGGAGAGAAGAGAGGGAAAGAAAGAAAGAGAAAGATAAGAGGAAAAGTGCCAGCAATAGAGACAGGCTGAAGGAGAGGAGAGGGAACCTGTGGACATTGGTGGTGGGAAATATGCACTGGTGGAGGGATGGATGCTGCAATACTGTATGCCTGAAACCCAATCATAATCAGATTTGTAAATGTCATCTCACAGTGTTACAATATTTTTTTAAATTGGAATCCTTTAAAAAATTTTTTTCTTCAGTCTTTAACATTTTAAAATTAAATTTTACTTGTATCTGGCCATTTTATATTGAGGAGATATATTTGGTTTCTAGTTTTATTACTCATTCATGACTATTTAATATATATTATCTACAATGTCACCAAATGATTGAAGTCTCCAATTTAAAAAATTAATATAGTTAGAGAGGATATATATATATATATGTATATATATGTATATATATATATATATTTCACTATCACTACTTCCCATTCATCATCAATTTGCTTGAGTGGGCTCCAGTAACATCTCCATATGTCCTGTCTCATGTTAGTAGAGCCCAAGGGCATCTGCTTGCTCCAGGAACATAAAGAGCCTCAAACCATTATATTATGTCATGGGAATGACCTAACATAATTGTTACTGGTACTTGTCATATTAAATACGACACAGGCAGCTTGCCAGGCTTGCATACTCTTGTAGTCACCTCTAAATTCAGCATTTATTGATGAACCGCGAGGTGGCCGCGTGAACTGGGCTGTGATAGGCTCGTCTGCTGGATGGAGTTCTGATGAGAGGGAGGTCGGATGTGGAAAATGGCGGCCCTCATGAAGTGGGGGGGTCGCCTGGCTTGTTGCGAGGCTCTGCTGGGGTGGTGGGCCAGGGCTAGAATCCGCCATCCCTCCCGGGCGATATTTTATTACTTTTAGTGCTCTTAGTATGGAAGTAGAAATTAGAATTGCTGATAAAAATTCATCTTTGTTTCTGTTAGTTTGGAGTGACTATGTTATTAAGGAATAAAGTTCTGTTTATTTGGATTCTATCTTATTGAGAAAACTATACAATCACCTTGTAAGACTTCATTTTAGATGTATAGAATCTCATTTTTTATTTATAGTATTAAAAGTTTTGCATTTTACAATATTTGAACAAATTTTAGGGAACTTTAAGCAGAAATACAGTGGTTACTTTATTCTGTAATCTATATGAGATATTAATCAAGTAGCTCAACTTCTTGATTCCCTTGATACCACAAGTTCACTTACAAGTCTATTCCATACTTTTCTCAGGGGTCACTTCTGCTCCACTTCTCATCTCCACTGCTTCTACTGATGGACATTTCTCAGGTAAATTAACTTCAGAAAAAAGACTCTCAGCCATAGCGCAGCTACGCCTTTGGCTGCAAGCAACATTACTTATTATAGTATTTTACTGAATAAAGCTATGAAGAGTTTCTTCTGTGTAATTAATTAGAATCTTTTACATTTTTCCATTTGTTTCTTCACATATACCATGGCCTTAAAGTGATAATATGCCCCATAATATTGAGAACTGAGAGTGTTCATGCAGTTTTTAAAATTTTTTATCAGTCAGAAAATTCTTTACATGCCTAGTGACAGTTGAGAGACAGCCACATAAGGTTGGGTTTAGAAGCACAAGTGACACAGGCTTGAGAGTAGGTGACTTGAGGGGAGCCAAATTCCCCCTTCTTGTAGATATTTTCATTTGAGTAGATGTTCATTCCAGGAAGTAGATGATGTGCTGGATGCAAGGTTACAAAATGACTGCAGTGTTTGTGCCAAGTAAACTTGATGGCTTTGATGGCTTTGGGGGAAGTTCAATAGCTAATGTTAACATCTATTTACATATTAACTATTCTAATTCACTCTATCCTGAAATGCAAGGGCTGGATGACAGCACTTTTCTAGAATCACTGCAGAGATAATTTATTTCTCAGATTCCAGCATCCCTTTCTAGAGCTTCTGAGCTTGTAGATTTGGATTTGGAGAGGCATCACATTGTGGTTTACATATAATACTGGCTACAAAAAATCACTATGAGTTTGTTAAATGCATACATGCTAAGGGGGAAGACAGGCTAGGAGATTTTAAACAAAGACAGAGAACTTTAAACATGTATGTATTTTAACTCCTTGTTTTGTCATCATCTAAAGGATCATGGACAACAGGATCACCTTCTAAGGGTTCACAGACTACTGAGCCTTCTGTTGGAGTATCAAAAACAACTCTGTCATCATATCCAGAAGCAGATACAGCAGGATCAAAGGTTGGAGCATCTACCACAACAGGACCTACAATGGAACAGTCAAAGACAACAAGATCAAATATTGTTGGTATTGAGACAACTGGTGAACCATCTAAAGGATCATCAACAACAGGATCAAATTCTAAGGATTCAGAAACTACAGAATCTTCTGTTGAAGGATCAAAAACAACTGGGTCATCAGATCCAGACAGAGAGACAGCAGGATCAACAGTTGGAGCATCTGCTACATCTGTACCCTCAAAGGAAGGATCATGGACAACAAGACCAAACATTGTTGGTATTGATATCACTGATGAACCATCTAAAGGAGCATTGACAACACGATCATCCTCTAAAGGTTCAGAGATTACTGAGTCATCCGTTGCAGGACCAAAAACAACTGTGTTATCAGATCCAGATGCAAAGACAGCAGGATCACAAGTTGGAAAATCTTCCACAACAGTACCTTCAATGGAAACATTACAGACAACAAGATCAAGTGTTGTTGGTAGTCAGACCACTTTTGGACCATCTAAAGGATCATCGACAACAGGATCAGCTTCTAAGGGTTTAGAAACTACTGAATTTTCTGTTGTAGGATCAAAAGCAACTGGTTCATCATATACAGATGCAGAGACAGCAGGATCACAAGTTGTAGCATCTACCACTAAAGGACGTTCAATGGAAGGATCACAGACAACAAGATTAAGCATTCTCAGTATTGAGACCACTGATGAACCATCTAAAGGATCATCGACACCAGAATCAAATGCTAAGGGTTCAAAAACTACTGAATCTTCTTTTGGAGGATCAAAAACAACAGGGGCATCAGATCCAGACACAGAGTCAGCAGGATCACAAGTTGGAGCATCTGCCACAACGCCTCCAATGGAAGCATCATGGACAACAAGATCAAACACTGTTAGTATTGAGACCACTAGTGGACCATCGAAAGGATCAGCAACAACAGGATCACCCTCTCAAAGTTCAGAGACTACTGAGTCTTCTGTTAGAGGATCAAAAACAACTGGATCAACATATGCAGAAGCAGAGACTACAGGATCACTAGTTAGAGAACCTGCCACCACAAGACTGTCAATGGAAAGGACAACAAGATCAAACGTTGTTGGTATTGAGACAACTGGTGAACCATCTAAGGGATCATGGAAAACAGGATCACCCTCTATAGGTTCAGAGACTACTGAGTCTTCTATTGAAGGACCTAAGACAACTGGGTCATCTTACACAGATGCAAAGACAGCAGGATCAATGGTTGGAGCATCTGCCACAACAAGACCTTTAATGGAACCATCAAGGACAACAAGATCAAGCATTATTGGTATTGAGACCACTGGTGGACCATCTAAAGGATCGACAACAGGATCACCCTCTAAAAGTTCAGAGACTACTGAGTCTTTTGTTGGAGGATCAAAACAACTGGGTCATCAGATCCAGACACCGAGACAGCAGGATCACAAGTTGGAGCATCTTCCACAACAGGACCTTCAATGGAAGCATCACAGACAACAAAATCAAACATTGTTGATATTGAGACCACTGGTGGATCATCTAAAGGATCATCAACAACAGGATCACCTTCTAAGGGTTCAGAAACTACTGAATCTTCTGTTGGAGGATCAAAAACAACTGGGTCACCATATCCAGAAGCAGAAACTACAGGGTCACATATTGGAGCATCTTCTACAACTGGACCTTCAATAGAAGGATCAGAGACAACAAGATCAAGTGTTGTTGGTATTAAGACCACTGGCGAACTACCTAAAGGATCATCTACAACAGGATCACCTTCTAAGAGTTCGGAGACTACTGAGTCTTCTGTTGGAGGATCAAAAACAACTAGGTCATCATATCCAGAAGCAGAGACTACAGGATCACTAGATAGAGAACCTGCCACCACAAGACTGTCAATGGAAGCATCAAGGACAACAAGATCAAATGTTGTTGGAATTGAGACCACTGGTGGACCATCTAAAGGATCATGGAAAACAGGATCACCCTCTATAGGTTCAGAGACAACTGTGTCTTCTGTTGGAGGAGCAAAGACAACTGGGTCATCAGATCCAGATGCAGAGACAGCAGGGTCACAGGTTGGAACATCTGCCACAACAGGATCGTCAATGGAAGGATCAAGAACAACAAGATCAAACATTGTTGATATTGAAACCACTAGTGGACCATCTAAAGGATTATCGACACCAGGATCACATTCTAAGGGTTCAGAGACCACTGAGTCTTCTCTCGGTGGATCAAAAACAACTCGGTTATCAGATTCAGACACAAAGACAGCAGGATCACAAGTTGGAACATCTGCTACAACAAAACCTTCAATGGAACAATCAAGGACAACAAGATCAAACACTGTTGGTATTGAGACCACTAGTGGACCATCTAAAGGATCAGCGACAACAGGATCACCCTCTCAAAGTTCAGAGACTCTGTCTTCTGTTGGAGGATCAAAAACAACTGGGTCAACAGATGCAGAAGCAGAGACTACAGGATCACTTGTTAGAGAACCTGCCACCACAAGACTGTCAATGGAAAGGACAACAAGATCAAACATTGTTGGTATTGAGACAACTGGTGAACCATCTAAGGGATCATGGAAAACAGGATCACCCTCTATAGGTTCAGAGACTACTGAGTCTTCTATTGAAGGACCTAAGACAACTGGGTCATCTTACACAGATGCAAAGACAGCAGGATCAACGGTTGGAGCATCTGCCACAACAAGACCTTTAATGGAACCATCAAGGACAACAAGATCAAGCATTATTGGTATTGAGACCACTGGTGGACCATCTAAAGGATCGACAACAGGATCACCCTCTAAAAAAGTTCAGAGACTACTGAGTCTTTTGTTGGAGGATCAAAAACAACTGGGTCATCAGATCCAGACACCGAGACAGCAGGATCACAAGTTGGAGCATCTTCCACAACAGGACCTTCAATGGAAGCATCACGGACAACAAAATCAAACATTGTTGATATTGAGACCACTGGTGGATCATCTAAAGGATCATCAACAACAGGATCACCTTCTAAGGGTTCAGAAACTACTGAATCTTCTGTTGGAGGATCAAAAACAACTGGGTCACCATATCCAGAAGCAGAAACTACAGGGTTACATATTGGAGCATCTTCTACAACTGGACCTTCAATAAAAGGATCAGAGACAACAAGATCAAGTGTTGTTGGTATTAAGACCACTGACGAACTACCTAAAGGATCATCTACAACAGGATCACCTTCTAAGAGTTCGGAGACTACTGAGTCTTCTGTTGGAGGATCAAAAACAACTAGGTCATCATATCCAGAAGCAGAGACGACAGGATCACTAGATAGAGAACCTGCCACCACAAGACTGTCAATGGAAGCATCAAGGACAACAAGATCAAATGTTGTTGGAATTGAGACCACTGGTGGACCATCTAAAGGATCATGGAAAACAGGATCACCCTCTATAGGTTCAGAGACAACTGTGTCTTCTGTTGGAGGAGCAAAGACAACTGGGTCATCAGATCCAGATGCAGAGACAGCAGGGTCACAGGTTGGAACATCTGCCACAACAGGATCGTCAATGGAAGGATCAAGAACAACAAGATCAAACATTGTTGATATTGAAACCACTGGTGGACCATCTAAAGGATTATCGACACCAGGATCACATTCTAAGGGTTCAGAGACCACTGAGTCTTCTCTCGGTGGATCAAAAACAACTCGGTTATCAGATTCAGACACAAAGACAGCAGGATCACAAGTTGGAACATCTGCTACAACAAAACCTTCAATGGAACAATCAAGGACAACAAGATCAGGATCACAAGTTGGAACATCTGCTATAACAAGACCTTCAATGGAACAATCAAGGACAACAAGATCAAATAGTGTTGGTATTGAGACCACTGATGAACCATCTAAAGGATCATTGACACCAGGATCAAATTATAAGGTTTCAGAAACTACTGAATCTTCTGTTGGAGGATCAAAAACAACAGGGTCATCAGATCCAGACACAGAGTCAGCAGGATCACAAGTTGGAGCATCTACCACAACGCCTCCAATGGAAGCATCATGGACAACAAGATCAAACACTGTTGGTATTGAGACCACTAGTGGACCATCTAAAGGATCAGCGACAACAGGATCACCCTCTCAAAGTTCAGAGACTCTGTCTTCTGTTGGAGGATCAAAAACAACTGGGTCATCATATGCAGAAGCAGAGACTACGGGATCACTGGATAGAGAACATGCCACCACAAGACCGTCAATGGAAAGGACAACAAGATCAAATGTTGTTGGTATTGAGACAACTGGTGAACCATCTAAGGGATCATGGAAAACAGGATCACCCTCTATAGGTTCAGAGACTACTGAGTCTTCTATTGAAGGACCAAAGACAACTGGGTCATCTTACACAGATGCAAAGACAGCAGGATCAACGGTTGGAGCATCTGCCACAACAAGACCTTTAATGGAACCATCAAGGACAACAAGATCAAGCATTATTGGTATTGAGACCACTGGTGGACCATCTAAAGGATTATCGACAATAGGATCGCCCTCTAAAAGTTCAGAGATTACTGAGTCTTCTGTTGGCGGATCAAAAACAACTAGGTCATCAGATTCAGACACCGAGACAGCAGGATCACAAATTGGAGCATCTGCCACAACAGGACCTTCAATGGAAGCATCACAGACAACAAAATCAAACATTGTTGATATTGAGACCACTGGTGGATCATCTAAAGGATCATCAACAACAGGATCACCTTCTAAGGGTTCAGAAACTACTGAATCTTCTGTTGGAGGATCAAAAACAACTGGGTCACCATATCCAGAAGCAGAAACTACAGGGTCACATATTGGAGCATCTTCTACAACTGGACCTTCAATAGAAGGATCAGAGACAACAAGATCAAGTGTTGTTGGTATTAAGACCACTGGCGAACTACCTAAAGGATCATCTACAACAGGATCACCTTCTAAGAGTTCGGAGACTACTGAGTCTTCTGTTGGAGGATCAAAAACAACTAGGTCATCATATCCAGAAGCAGAGACTACAGGATCACTAGATAGAGAACCTGCCACCACAAGACTGTCAATGGAAGCATCAAGGACAACAAGATCAAATGTTGTTGGAATTGAGACCACTGGTGGACCATCTAAAGGATCATGGAAAACAGGATCACCCTCTATAGGTTCAGAGACAACTGTGTCTTCTGTTGGAGGAGCAAAGACAACTGGGTCATCAGATCCAGATGCAGAGACAGCAGGGTCACAGGTTGGAACATCTGCCACAACAGGATCGTCAATGGAAGGATCAAGAACAACAAGATCAAACATTGTTGATATTGAAACCACTGGTGGACCATCTAAAGGATTATCGACACCAGGATCACATTCTAATGGTTCAGAGACCACTGAGTCTTCTCTCGGTGGATCAAAAACAACTGGTTCATCAGATTCAGACACAAAGACAGCAGGATCACAAGTTGGAACATCTGCTACAACAAAACCTTCAATGGAACAATCAAGGACAACAAGATCAAATAGTATTGATATTGAGACCACTGGTGGACCATCTAAAGGATCATCAACAACAGGATCACATTCTAAAGGTTCAGAAACTACTGAATTTTCTGTTGGAGGATCAAAAACAACAAGGTCATCAGATCCAGACAGAGAGACAGCAGGGTCACAAGTTGGAGCATCTGCCACAACAGGGCCATCAATGGAAGGAACAAGGACAACAAGATCAAACACTGTTGGTATTGAGACCACTAGTGAACCATCGAAAGGATCAGCAACAACAGGATCACCTTCTCAAAGTTCAGAGACTACTGAGTCTTCTGTTAGAGGATCAAAAACAACTGGGTCATCATATGCAGAAACAGAGACTACAAGATTACTAGTTAGAGAACCTGCCACCACAAGACCGTCAATGGAAAGGACAACAAGATCAAACATTGGTGGTATTGAGACAACTGGTGAACCATCCAAGGGGTCGTGGAAACAGGATCACCCTCTATAAGTTCAGAGACTACTAAGTCTTCTATTGGAGGACCAAAGACAACTGGGTCATTTTACACAGATGCAGAGACATCAGGATCAATGGTTGGAGCATCTGCCACAACAAGACCTTCAATGGAACCATCAAGGACAACAAGATCAAGCATTATTGGTATTGAGACCACTGGTGGATCATCTAAAGGATCATCGACAACAGGATCACTCTCTAAAAGTTCAGAGACTACTGAGTCTTCTGTTGGCGGATCAAAAACAACTAGGTCATCAGATCCGGATACAGAGACCGCAGCATCACAAGTTGGAGCATCTGCTACAACAGGACCTTCAATGGAAGAATCATGGACAACACGATCAAATATTGTCGGCATTGAGACCACTGGTGGATCATCTAAAGGATCATCAACAACAAGATCATCTTCTAAGGTTTCAGAAACTACTGAATCTTCTGTTACAGGATCAAAAGCAACTAGGTCATTAGATCAAGACACAGAGACAGCAGGATCACAAGTTGGAACATCTGCCACAACAGGACCTTCTATGGAAGCATCACAGACAACAAGATCAAACATTGTTGATATTGAGACCACTGGTGGACCATCTAAGGGATCATCAACAAGAGGATCACCTTCTAACGGTTCTGAAACTACTGAGTCTTCTGTTGGAGAATCAAAAACAACTGGCTCACCACCTCAAGGTTCAGACACAACAGAATCATCAGTTGGAGGATCTTCCACAACAGGACCTTCAATGGAAGGACTAAGTACAAGATCAAATGCTGTTGGTACTGACACCACTGGAGATGCTGCTACCACTGTTTCATATTTCGTAGAATCAGGCACAACTGGTCCATCATCTAAAGAACGAAAGACAACTGGACCATCTGTTATCAGTATGGGTACCACTAGACCATCTATTAAAGGATCAGAGACAACTGTATCAACTACTGCCAGATCAGTAACAACTGAACCATCGCTTAGATTATCAGTGACAACTGCTTCTCCAACAGGGTTAGTCACTAAATCTGGAAGAGTGACCGGGGAACCAGGATATGAGATGACAGCATTTAAAGGTAAATCATGTTATTTTAATATGAATTTCAGTACAGAATATTAAAATTTTAGTTATATTCTTGCATGTTAACATATACATTCACTAGAATTTAAAACTATTTTTTGCAATTAAGCATGAAAGCTTTGTAGAGCATTTTAATTTAAAATTCATTCTTCTATATGACCAAATTTAGGTTTTATTATTGATATTTTAGTTTTATTTGATCACATGTAATTAGTGGGTCAGTAGATTTTCTTCATATTCAAACAAAAATATTTAGCTGGAGCATCGGGTCTGGAGCCTCTTCTGTTGGGAACAAATATGCAGAGCCTTTGGGTGCTTAATGGTGCAGCAACACAAATGTGATTAGGATCAAATATATTACAGGAAATTGTGTTAATTTAACCAAGGACCAAATTTGGAGAAAAGATTTAAGAAATGTTATAGAATTATTAAAACATCTAAAATTGAAGTTTATTAAATGAAAGTGTGTTAGTCTTACTGAAATCAACTTAGTGGAAATAGTCATCAATTGGGCCAGGGAGTTTAATAGGCTGAGTGTATACTTTGAGTGTACACTTGGAGCCTGAGCACCAAGTGCCAACTCCACAAAGGACCTGGTATGACTCCAAAACAAAAAAAAATATGAGATAGGCACTAAGTATCAATTTAGTTGACATAATTTAAGAACCACATGGAGAAGCATCATAGCAGGTTAAAGCACAATAACTAGAACATCACAATAACAGGTTATAAGTCATATGGAAAAGGAATCTCTCGATCAGAGTGTGGCTTACCTAAGACTCTGGGCTTCTGAATGATCTAATGGATGCTAGCATGTAAGCGTACAAGGAATATACATCAAACAAACTTGTATCACTTGTCTTTCCGTTCATCAATTTGCTCAAGCAAGCACCAGTAACATCTCCGTATGTCCTGTCGCATGCTAGTGTAGCCCAAGGGCATCTGCTCTCTCCAGGAACATGAAGAGCCTCAAACCATTCATTCAGGTCATGGGAATGAGGTCTGTAATTGTTACTTTTTTTTGGCATATCAAATACGACACGGGTAGCTTGCCAGGCTCTGCCATGCAGATGGTATATTCTCGGTAGTAGACTCTCAGTTCGTGCATTTACTGATGAACCATGCGCAACAGGAAGAGATCGGTTTTTCTCTTGAGTGGAAATCAAACAAACCCTACTGATATATGGGAAAGTGATGTTTAGTGTTAAAATAATTTGATAATCATGAATATAAAATTATAGTCTTCACATTATCATTTTCTTCTGTTTATAAGAAAATGAATTGTATATGTCACTATGATGATACTATTTAATAAATTATTGCTAATTTCACTTTTTTCTGCTTAAAATATTAGGCACAACTGGCATACCATCTTCTGTAAGGGGCAGCACCCCTCAAGACCCAATATTTGGCGCTACAACTCCTGGAAAGTTAGGTAAGCCACGTGATAGCAGATAATTCTTATTAAAGTCAGAATAACCATTTTGATAAAAGATTCAGCTGACACAAGCTATCATGGTAATTAGAGTTGAAAACCCTCATGGCACTGCTTTTACCTTTGTTTTACTCACTGTTTGCTTTAGAAACTTTACAATGAGCTCTGGAAAATAAACAGAGATTCAAAGAGCCTGTGGCTTATTGCTCATTGACTGTTTTTGAATACATACCAGTCATGCCAGGAAAATCCCAGATGAATTTCAGATACACCAAAGTCAACCTGTCAGACAACACTAGATAAACAGGAATGCGAATATTCTAGAGTTTATACATTAAGACAAAGTTTGAAACTTTCTCTGGTAATATAGTCCCAAATTTTACCACCATTTTATTAATATCTATTTATTAGTTACCTTTACTACTCTAGTTACCTTTACCTTTACTGTGCCCAGTACATGACAGGCATGTTGACACAGAGGTTGAAAAGACAAACAGGGTCATTGCTTGTGATAACTTAATAGGTGAAAAAAATCCCTCATGGGTAGTTAAGTACTAAGAACAAGGTGAAAGTATTGTGGAAGTAACTATCTACTGTCCTAAAGAATAAGGAGGCTTTGGTCAGTTATATGTGAGACTGCAATAATTAGTTGCTAAAGCAAGAATGGAATCAGAAGGACTGTTAGAAGGTGATTGCTTATTCTTGGTAACAGGTAAAGATTAGATTCTAAACTTCCAAATAAATTCTAGTGGCAGGCAGAAAGAATAAAATATTCAAAACCATCAGTTGATCACTTGACATCCCGTTATTCCTCGATTTGCTCGAGCAGGCACCAGTAACTTTTCCATTTGACCCTATCACGTGCTAGTGTAGCCCAATGGCATCTGCTTGCTTCAGGAATACAAAGAGCCTCAAATAGTTCATTCAGGGTCATTTTATTTTTTTTTGCTTTTTTGGGTCACACCCGGCAATGCTCAGGGGTTACTCCTGGCTCTGCACTCAGGAATCATTCCTGGCGGTGCTCAGGGGACCATATGGGATGCCGGGGATCGAATCCAGGCCGGCACAGGCCGGCCGCGCAAGGCAAACGCCCTACCCGCTGGGCTATGGCTTCAGCCCCCGTTCAGGGTCTTGATGAAGAAGTCTGACCATCTTGTAGGTGGGCAGCCACATGATTCTTTTGCTGTCCCATGGGATCCAGTTGGTAACCACTCTAGTCCAGCGGTCATCTCCAAATCGCATTACATGTCCAGTGCATCTGATTTTCGATGCCTTAGCAAATAAACTTATTTATTCAAACCATACATCTTGTAATCTGTCAAAGGAATTTGTCAATTTGAAAGGGAATTTAGACAGAGACTGGCACACATCCAAAAGAGCAATAACAACCAGTGCTGGCATGGATGTGGGGAGAAAAGGGCGCTCACTGATGGGAATGTCGACTGGTCCAATCTTTTTTAGAAAACAATATAGACATTTCTCAAAAACTAGAAATTGAGCTCCCATTTGACCCAGCAATACTATTCCTGGTAATATATCCTGGGAACCTAAAAACACAGCATAAATACTATATGCACTTCTATATTCATAGCAGTGCTATTCATCACTTGATCACTTGATCACTTGAATCCCGTTTTCATCGATTTGCTCGAGCGGGCGTCAGTAACATTTCCATTGGACCCTATCACGTGCCAATGTAGCCCAATGCCATACGTCCGCACGGCAGAGCCTGGCAATCTGTCCGATGCGTGTTCGATATGCCAAAACCAGTGCTATTCATAGTAGCAAGAATATGGAAAACATATGAGTGCCCAAGAATAGACGACTGGATAAAGAAACTATGGTACATCTACACAATGGAAAACTATGCAGCTGTTAGGAAAAATGAAGTTATGAACTTTGCCTATAAATGTATGGATATGGAGAGTATTATGTTGAGTGAAATTAGTCAGAAGTAAAAGGGCAGATATAAAATGACTGCATTCATTTCCAGGATATTGAAAAAAAAGTGTGATACTAATATCTAAAGCCAGGCAGAAAATGGACCAGGAGGACTTGTAAGTGGTTGGAATCTACCACAACTGTTTGGGAGTCAGAGGTTAGGTAGGATAGAGAAGGGACCAGTGAGTGCTAACAATTGTTGGAGATGGTAACGCCAGACTAGAACTGAGTATTGAATGTAGGTAAAGAGATATACACGATAACCCCTAAATGTATTACAAGCCACAATGTATAAGAGAAGGGAGATAGAGAGGGAGCGAGAGAGAGAGAGAGAGAGAGAGAGAGAGAGGAAGAAGAGAAAAATTGACTTCCATAGAGGCATCTGGGAGAGGGAGGGGGAATCTAGGAACATTGGTGGTGGGAAATGTGCACTGGTGGAGGGAGGGATGGGTGCTGTAACACTTTATGACTGAAACCCAATAATGAACAGTTTTGTGATTGTGTGTTACCCAGTGGTATAATAAAATTTATTTTAAAAGAGCACCTTTATATAGTTCAAAATATATTTCCAAAATATTAAAAAAGAAAGGGATTTAGTTAAGGGTAATTTCCCAGTCTTTGACACATTCAGGTAATCCCTAATAGTAATCACTTATTAAAATCGGAATGTCAAAAGATCAATATGTGGTATGAAGATCACTAGTTCAGGCTTTTAATCAGTTAAATTTTAAATGTCAAGGAGTAATACAAATAAAATAGACTACTTAAAATTATTTTTACTGTTCAATTTTGTTTTTAATTTTAAATACAACTGGGTTGCCTCAAGGAACCTCCACAGGATCGGAAGTGCAAGAACAGCTTTCACCTCAGGTACTAGGATTACAACTCCTGACTCACAGTGGTAGCATCAATTAACAGCCAATGAGTGGTGGTTGTGTCAGTGTTAGGATTCAGAGTTGCAAGCTTTTAGGAATTACAAAGAAACCAGCCAATAATGAAAAATGCAAGCAAAGTTTATTCAAGGCAGCAAGCTGGGATCAAACTTTCAGACACGCAGGCCAAAGCAAGACCCAAAGTAAAGTATTGGATTATATAGCCACTATTAGTCTTATATCCCGCACAAACTTAAATTCAAAGAAAAACATAACTCAAGGAGAAGCACAACTTGAGTTGCAAAGACAAGTAATTTTAATATGTTTTGGAATGTTCTAAATGTACACCCTGCCTGCACCTGAGCAGTTTCTATAGATACTGCAGATAGTGGCAGTAAGACTGCTGTTTTTCTGGGCTGAGTTTGCCCAGATGTTCTTCCCAAGGCCAAATTGGGGGGATGTAATACCAAGCCGTTGGTAACTTTTCACAGCAACATAAAAGCCCTTTGACTCGTTGAACCTGCCTGCCATTTTGCTTACCTAACATCAGTAGGAGCACTGCCCCCAATTAATTTGGTGATTAATTGTGCCCCACTACACGTAAAAATGTAACTCAGACCTTTTTCACTTGTCATCTCAGGTCCCACACAAGCCATTTTTAGCTCAACACAAGATGGAGAACCAGGAATAAGTGGTAAGTGAGCAGGGGAATCAGACATAGCTTAGGGGGTCTCAAGTATATTGCCCAAGTTTAAAATGGCAATATAATGATTATCAATACTGAATAAACAAATAAATAAGAATTATGATACTATTGTTTTGTAGATAAAAGTGCTACCACTTTCTTTTTATGATTATTCCAACATGGATAAAATCTATAGAGGGATTCTTCCCATAATCTTATATAAATGGATTAAAGCATTTAAGACTCATTATTCAAATTTCTGAGATAGCAGTATATTAGCAGTGCATGAGAAATTAGTACATTCTCATTAATACATGAGAAATATATTTATTAAATTTTGTCTTATCTAATGGAACTTGGGCTTTACTGATTAATTGTGCATTCATTTTTAGTTTAAAGAACGTATTTATATTTTTCTGGCAAAGTTTTATCCAACATCAGCTGTAACTACTACTATAAATACTCTTACATAAGTTATTTTTAACTAGGCACTAGAAAATAATTAAAACAATTCAAACTTGGTCATTAGTTATTGAATCTGTGGTTGAATATGAATCAATTGATATCAATTGATTAATGATTGATTAACTCTCTCTTAAGTACTGAACACCACATTTATAGAGTAGTAATGTCTACTAGAATGTGATTTTGGGGGCAGAATATACAATTTCTCCCTATTTTACAAGTTCAGACTTCAGTTTTTAGCTAAGCAAAGCCAATCAAGATTTTAATGTGGGTGTAAATATTTTTGGGGGGGTGGGGATGAGTATATAGCTACGTGATAGACTGCTAATCTGACATGTATGAGATTTTGGCTTCTGTCACTGGAATCTACACCCCACCCCATTATTACATGGGAGAAAAGGCAATGGTATTGTTTTCAATTTGATGATTTGTAAATTATAGATGATTTCTTGGAAGAGCATTTCAGAATTTCTCTTCTATGAGACTTCAGCGTGACTTTAATTAATAAGAAATAAGTCTAAGTGAATGGCATGTTTTTATATTTCAAAAAATAAAGTTTATATCATGGTAGTTGAAGCATCAAAGTACATTTTTAAAATAAAATTCAAGTATATTTTATCATTGAAACATGAGTTTACTCTTTCTTTAATGAGACCCAGATAACAGGATGCCACCAGAACTTATTGTGGGTAAGTTAACATTAAAATACCAAAAATAATGTGGCTCAAAAAGGGTGGTGTGGGGTTTTGAGATCATATGGATGGTGGGTGCTCTGAACCTATCTCTCTCTGTGCTTGAGAGTTACTCCTGGGACTTGGGGAACTATGTGGTGCCAGGGATCAAAACAGGATTGGCTGCATAGAAGGCAATCTCCTTAACCCTTGCATGTGCTTTCTGACCCTTTAAATAGCATTTCTATCTTCTCTGTTTCAGCACTGAAAATATCTAAGGGACTGTGGTATTATTTCTGAATTATTATCTAACAAATTGATCTTAATAGAGAAAATAAAAGTGTATATATAAATGTATTTGTGGTTTTTAATTTCAGTGCCATCAAAACAGCCTGAAGTAACAGGTGAGAAAATAGGAGATTTCAAATAAAAATCATATCTGAAAAAAAATGTTACAGTAGCTCAAATAAAAGAACATGATCGCAGAGTCCTAATCTATCAGACATGAATTTCACATCATGTTTTGTAAGCACAGGGATTTTGCTTTTCTACTCTGAGTGCATATGTCGCAAGTTCTTCTAATCAAAAAATGTGTTGTATCCTTTATATAATAGTTGAGATTTAAACTTGCTATGTATGCCAATCAAAAATAACTTTAACTCTTTTAAAAAAGCAGTAGTTAGATATTTTTCAACATATTTATTTTATTTATAACCTGCTGTTACCATGAAAACAATATGAGCTTTTATTGCAAACAAGTATCTCTTTTTTTATCATAAATTATTATTTATTAATCAAAAGCTCAAAGTAGTAGCTTATTGAAAACATGGACACTGGTTATTGTTTTAACAACATTGAAATCATTTTAAAGTTAAGGGAGAGGGGAAGTGTCTCTTTTTAAGCTTAGTTTTAAGATATAATAACAAATAACTTATTCTTGAAGACATCTCACTTTTTTTTTTTTTGCTTTTTTGGGTCACACCCGGCAATGCTCAGGGGTTTCTCCTGGCTCTGCACTGAGGAATTACTCCTGGCGGTGCTCGGGGACCACATAGGATGCTGGGGATCGAACCCGGGCCGGCATGGGTTGCTGGCCGTGCAATGCAAACACCCTACCTGCTGAACCATCGCTCTGGCCCCAGAAGACATCTCACTTTTGATAGTTCATTCTTCTGCATTCTTTTGGAATTTTTATTCGACTATAATCTCTATGAAGACAGTAATATCTGTCTTAATTTGTTCACTGATATTTAAAACCCCTCTCTGGTTCTTATCTGATGGGATTTTTAATATTGAGACTTGTTTACTGGAACTTGGATCAATATGTCACTCAATGCCATCTTGGAAGCAAGAAAGAGCCCCTGAAATGGGCATTTCCAACAAGGCAGCAGGGAGAAAACAAGAAAATCATCTCACAGACACTCAAGGACCATAGCTTTTTATAGAGTTTCCCAGGTAGAATCAGGCAAAGCCCCTCTTCCAGCATCCCGAATGCTGACATGTATGCTTTGTCTCCTCCCCCAGAGGCCACAACTTCCACTGGAGGTACCCGCACGGCAGGAGAGCTTGTGACTGGTGAGAAGGAAAGCTTCTGTTTCGGAGGTTCCTCTAATGATCATGCTTGTAGGAGACCTGAAATATTTGGGAGGAATAGTTCATAGTTATTCTATTAAACTGCATTTTGACCATTTGTTATGATAATGTTGATTCCATTTGCTTTGAAATGTTTCCTGATAATATACTAACAGTCCAGAATTATAGCTGTAATCTTCAAGAATAGGGTCGTTTCACTAATTGTTTTTCACAGTTTTCCTAGTTTACAAATATAAACTTTGAAGAGGAAAGGGTGAGAATACTTCTTTGTTTCTGAGAAGCATAAAATAAGCATAAAAACCTGGAAACATGTCCACCCTATATAAATGTTTACTTCTCACTAGAACACAATAATAAATACAGAATTTTTCAGCTTATACCTCTCATTTCCATCCCCCAGCTGGTTCAAATGGAGCCCCAGAAAACCACATCACTGGAAGTAAAACTGGTAAGAATGGGAGATGTACCTATCTCTGATATAAAATACCAGTAAGGGTAGTTTAGGCTGGGATCACTGTTCTTCTGATGACTTTAGTAATGAATTACTCACTAGGAAACACATGATCGATCAAGTGAGAAGAGGCAGTGAATGAAACAAATATAACAAAGATGTACTTAGGTTCTTTTTTTATTTGTTTCTATCATTGTGTATTTTTCTATATATACTTAGTAAAATGTCTATTATTTTCATATGTGGGTTATATGTCTTTATTCATGAGTTTAAGAAGAAATCTGAGTTCAAGGTGACATAGGCTCCTTGTTTTTCAGGTACCACAGGAATTGCTGCTGGCACAACAGTTGCTACTGGCAGTTCAAAAACAGGTGAGTTACAATAATTTTAACAGTTAATTTCCACCTCTCTTTTGTCCTGGCATCTCCTTTATACAAGTACCATCATTATCTTTTCCATGAATTTTAAATATTCTTCAATGTCCTCTTTCCTCCTCTCTCTAGAGGCCACCACTTCCCTGGGAATAAGTGCAATGACTAGAGCTGAAGTAGCCACGGGTAAGTACTGTCAAGTTAACACCTACACTTCAAAATAACTTTTTACAATTCTTCTGAAAATATATCTGCATGATTTGTATATGCTATTGAAAACAGTTAGAAATAAAATACAGTCATCACACTAATTCTCAAGATTACAATATCTTTCCCTATGGCATGTGAAGGTAATCTAATAATAAATAGATAATCAGATCTCTGATAACCACATCCACCTGCCCACATACCAAATTCCACAGGATTGATATGTCGTTCCCAATGTTCTCCCTTCTGAAATCCAACATGCCATTTTATTGGTAAAGAAGAGAACAGCACCCAGCCGAGATAAAGTCAGAAACGAACACCTGAAGAATCTGCCGTCAGTACTTATCAATACACTAGCTCAGCTCCTCACACGCTACCTGTCCAAATGCAAGGTGCCCTCCCAATGGAAAATCAGCAGGACAGCTCTACTGTTCAAGAAGGGAGACATTCATGACATTGGCAACTATCACCCCATCTGCCTGTTGCCCATCATCTACAAGCTGTTCACCCGAGTCATCCTAAACAGGATTGGCAGAATGCTAGATGAAGGATAGCCATGCGAGCAAACTGGCTTCCGAAAAGGATTCAGCACAATCGACCATATCCAAACAGTAACCAATCTCACTGAGGTTTGTAGGGAGTTCAAGATACCACTCTGTCTCACGTTCATTGATTTAAAGAAAGCTTTTGATTCTGTGGAGAAGCCATCATCAAAGCCCTAGCCAAACAGGGTGTTCAAACCCAATACATCAAGATCCTTTGTGAGCTGTATTACGGATTCACCACCAGGATCTCACCATTCTACAAGGAAGTGATCATTGATGTCAAAAGAGGGGTTCGACAGGGTGATACCATTTCACCAAAACTCTTCAGTGCCACTCTCAAGAACATCATGCGACAATTAGAATGGGAAGGAATGGGAGTGAAGATAGATGATGGTTGGCAACTACACCACCTCCGCTTCGCTGATGACATCATTCTAATAACACCAAACATTAGCCAAGCAGCACATATGCTGGCTGACTTTGACCAAGAATGTGGAAAGATAAGTCTACAGCTGAATCTAAAGAAAACTATGTTTATGAAAAATGAACTAGTTCCAGAGGCCCCATTCACTCTCAATGGAACAGACATCTCTGAATGCAGCATTTATGTGTACCTAGGTTGAGAAGTCAACATGATGAACGACCTAAAACCTGAGCTGTGCAGGAGGAAGAGAGGGGCATGGAATGCCTTCAAAGGCATCAAAGAAATAGCTAAAAAGGACAAAGAACCTCTGGCTCCGGGCACATCTCTTTGACTCCACTGTTCTCCCTGCATCAACATACACCTCAGAGACCTGGGCCCTACGAAAGCAGGATGAGAATGCTATTCGGGTCTCCCAGAGAGGAATCGAAAGAGCTATGCTTGGAATATCACTCCTAACTCAAGTGAGAGAAGGAATCCAGAGTTCCGGAGTTCCGACCTCTGTCGCTATTCCAGAATCAGGCACGCTGTCTCGTTTGCCAAGACATCGAAAATCAGATGGGCTGAACATGTAATGTGATTTTGGAGATGACCACTGGACTAGAGCCGTTACCGACTGGATCCCACGGGATGTCAAAAGATCACGTGGCCATCCACCTACAAGACGGTCAGACTTCCTTGTCAAGACCCTGAAGGAACGGTTTGAGACTCTTCATAATCCTGAATCAACCAGAGGCCAAATCAATGAATAACGGGATTTAAGTGATCAAGTGATCAAGTGATAGGAGAACTTGGTAGGACAACCATTGTATATGGGAGTCTTCACACAGGTAAGTTGACAAGACAAATTACCATGATGAGCCTCATGACATAGTAGCTAGACATGCTCTGGTTACATAAAAATATGCATCTTTCACTATATTCCCAGTTTGTAGACCTCACACTGACTATTTCATTTCCTCAGTGGCCACACTCTAAGAAAGTTAGTGGTGTTCTCACATCCACACCAGGCAAGAGGATGTCAGACAGTAGGGACCCATGGACTTCACAGATCCCACAGGTTTCCCAGGGCAGCAAGCTTTTTACAAAATGCTGGATTTTGCTTCCACAATATTCTTAAGATTTCATGGAGTGTGGAAGAGCTCTAGAGACAGTAGAGCTACCTAGCTCACAGCAGAACCTTTACCAAGAGAGGTTTTTCAGTTAACCATCAGGAGAGTTTCACCTGGAGGATACACATCTAGACTATCAGGGGAGTTCATGGATACCATTCTTAGAGGAAAGAGGGAGCATTTGAAGTCTAAAATGACCTTTACTAAAGACAGGATTTCCTGATCAAAATGGCAGTGATGACACTCAACATTTTCCTGGATATAAACAACTAACGTTTTGCCTTTCATCCCACAGTAAGCACCACTGGAGCACCCAGAGGTCAAGCAACTGTGAGTGGAACAGGTGAGGCTGGGAAAAGTCACCTGTGTCTCCATTCTGGAATGAATGAAGTGTATAGAAAATGGCTTCAGGTTGGGAATGTTTCTATTCTTATGTCTTTATAAAGAACATGGCAAAGATGTCTGAGACTTCTCACCTCATCAGGAAGTCGTGATGTAAATAGTCTCAAGACTCCTCATAGAGATAGACTCTAGGAGTCACACTTGAATCAGTGGAACAATTTGAGACCCGTGTATTTTAGGCAATACATGGGTTTCTCCTGGCACAACAGTTGCCCATGGCAGCTCCAGTACAGGTGAGTAAATAAGATGCAACTGTCTCTCTTGGTCCCATATTCATAATAGTTTCTCTTGTATGGACGATTCTCAGAAGGAAAGCTTTCATAGATTCTGTTCCCTTAAGTTGTTTCTAATCTTTTCTATCCTGTTTTCTGTCTTTTTAGAGGCCACTACTTCCGTAGAAGAAAGTGGAATAAGATTTGGAATACCCACAGGTGAGCTCTGTTAAGGCATTACCTAAATTCTATAATAGCTTTCAGCATAAAGTCTTGCAGATACGTGTCAAGCTTCTTAATTTTTCATATTTGGCATATTGGCAAAACTTGACCATGCATCCCATGTGTAACATTAGTAGAGTTTAAACACTTCAATTTTTACTTCTTCTCTGGTCTTTGGTGAATCCTACTCCTGACACAAAGGTACTGTAAGTCTCCTTTCTAGACCCTGAAACTGGGACACCTTGGCAGAAAGTGTGTAAATTTATAAGGAAAATGAAATGTTTCATAGGAAATCTATGGATGAACTAGTGAACTAGGGAAATCCAGATAAGTGACTTTTCTGATCTTTTGTAGAAACTTTTTCTTTAGACTTTTAAGGAGAACTGTAAAAAACAAGTGACAGAAGTCAGTAAAGCAGGTGCTACGATGGCTCCTCACTGCATATTTCTAAAGCGTGCACAAGTTGTGGGGAAAGCCCATCTAGATCATGGTAGGCAAAGAATTGACCACAATACTTTTCTTGTTTCATCTACAACCAAGGACAGTTCTGTCAAAACTCTGGAACCTGGACAGCACAGGTCAGGAACCTCTAATGTAATGTAGCCTCAGATGCATCCGAATCCTCATCTACCCTCCAGTCTTCTCATTAATTTTCTTTCTCAGATGCCACAACTTCTACAGAACGCAGCAGATCCACCCAAGGAGGAAGGCCTGGAGGTTAGTTTTTCTGCCAAGTCTTCCGGTGCGAAGCTGATGCTGTGAATAAATCGACACGGAGGAGGAATTTTCCCAATGTTTGTGGCCTTGAGGTGTCATGCTTACCTGGGAACCAGTTATTCTGCCTGTGCATGCCCCAAGTACAGTCATCTTAGCTAAACTGAACTTAGCATACTGGATCCTTTTTGACACTAAAAAATGAATGAATATTGTGTGTATAAAAGCCACTGAACTCCATTAACCTTTAACCACTAGCCTTTTCCATGGCTTCCCACTTCTTGTGATGGGGTCCCACTTGCTCGTATTTTCTGTTAATTGTACATTTTGTATACTCTTCTCTAGAAATCTTCCTGAAGGTAAGTGATTATCAAAATGCTCTGATAGCATCAGATAAATTCTCTAAATATTAAAGCTCACTTTATTTACTCCAAGGAAATACTGGAAAGCCAGGGGACTTTGAAAGTAAAATAGGTAGCAGAGAGATATAATTCCCTGTTCCCTTTTACACCCTTTATATGGTGTAAGGTTAATCTGGAAAGTGAAATTTTGAAAATTTGCTGATTTCCATTTTCTTTAAAGATGGAATGACCTAAAAAACAGTGTTTTTTTTGTTTTGTTTTGCTTTTTGGGTCACTCCCGGTGATGCTCAGGGGTTACTCCTGGCTCTGCACTCAGGAATCACTCCTGGCAGTGCTCGGGGGACCATATGGGATGCTGGGGATTGAACCCAGGCCGGCACAGGCCAGCCACGTGCAAGGCAAATGCCCTACCCGCTGGGCTATCGCTCTGGTCCCCAAAACAGTATTAAGACACTTTTTTATTTTCAAGATGGATTGATGATGAAATAATTTAATGCTAAATTGTCTGTTTTGTAATTTAGGTTCAAATGGTCATTCTCTGGAAGGAATGACCATTATACCGAAAATTCTAACATGGGTATGTGAACAAAAGGAAAATTCCCATGTTTAAGTTCATATGTCTTGTCCTGTATCCACCCTTGAACACGAAAATTTTTTAGTGTCCAAACAGTGTGAGAGAAATGAGTTTTTCCTTTTTATTTTAAAGAATGATTCAGCATTGTGAAAATTTGTATTTGTGTCTCCAAATTCTAGAGCGTTTATGCCTTAACCAAATCCTTGGTTAACCAACACCACCTCCATCACCACTCCCCACCCACCCCAACACACATACCACTATTATCCTCAAAGATCATTATTTCAGGAATCCAGGTCTCTCCCAGGCACATAGTCTCCAGGAATCCAGATCTCTCCCATGGCTAGAACCCGCCATCCCTCCCGGGTGCTACCTGAATATAACCCAAATGAATTCTGAACTGATTTTCCGTTCTCATTATTTCTTTTTCATAGAGGTCACGACTTCTTTGCAAAGTGAACTCACCAATGGTGGAATTAAAACAGGTGAATGCTAGTGGATCATTAATTATTTTTTAATCTTAAAATAACTCACATTGGCTATAAAAATCTTAGGGGAAATTCTACTTCATCCAAATCTCTCTTTGAATACAACTTGTCAATATGTTAACAATTTATTCCATTATTTTGTGTATTTGCAATAAAATATAACAGAAGACAATGACTTATCAAAGCAAGAAGATTGATTATATAAATTAATTAGATGTATTTTCTGTTTGCTTTTTGGGCCACACCTGACAATGTTCAGATTTCATTCCTGGAAGTGTTCAGGGGGAATTTATGTGGCATTGGAGTTTGAAATGGGGTCGGCTGCATGTAAGACAAGCTTCTTAACCTCTATACTATCTCTTCAACTCCAACTTCTTTCCCCTGAAAATGGGCATGTTTTTTTTTTTTTAAAAGTATTTTATTATACCACTGTGAGATATACAATTACAAAGATATACAATTAAAAAGTTCATATTTGGGTTTTGGTCATACAGTGTTCCAGCCCCATCCCTCCACCAGTGCCCATCTCCCACCACCAACGTCCAGGTTCCCTCCCCCCTCCCCCAGCCCACCTCCATGGCAGGTTCTTTATTTCTTTCCCTTTCTCTCTCTTTCTCTTTTTCCTTCCCTTCCAGACTATGGATTACAGAACATACATTAAAGGGTTGTCATGTGTATCTTTTGCCTGTAATGCTCAGTTCTAGGTTGGTATTAGTACCCTCGACAATTGTTAGCACACTGTTCCATTTTCTGTCTTACCTAGCCTCGGACTCCCACACATTTGTGATAATTTCCACCTTTGACAAGACCTCCTGATACATGTTTCATTTGACCTTGGATATTGGTATCCTAATATGTACATATATATTTATGTCATGCAAATAAATGCAGTCATTCTGTATCTGTCTCTCTCCTTCTGGCTAATTTCACTCAACATAATCTTCTCCATATTTTTAACTTTTTTATGGAGAGCCAAAATTATAGTGTAAGCCCAAATCCCAGGTTTAAGTAAAAGGAAATTCATAAACACTCTCCTTTTGTAATTTCAGCTACTACTAAGGTACCTCATGGTACCCACACTGCACCTGGGAGTTCCAACACAGGTGAGTACAGAAAAATCGACAGGATCTGCCTTGAAGAACTTTAGAGGCCTGGTATCTACCAGGGGGTCCTTACAGAAAGTGCTGTTGGCACATATCTTCCCAAATACCTGTATCCTGTATCATTTTCTCTCATCTCTTCTTAGAAGGTACAACTTCTTTGAAAGGTGGAGCCACCAACAATGGTGTAATTGCCACTGGTGAGTGGAGTCTTTCACCCTTTATGTTTTCAACAGATTTCTCTCTCTCTCTCATTCTTCCTTAGTCTTACTTTCATTTTTATTTAAAATTTCACTAGTTTCAAATTTTTTGAAATATTTTATTATACCACCATTAGATACACAATTACAAGATGCCCATGTTTGAGTTTTGGCTCTACAGTGTTCCAACACCCATCCCTCCACCCCTGCCCTTCTACCATCACCAATGTTCCCATTCCCCCTTTCCCCAACCTGCCTCCATGGCAGGCTCCCTATCTCCTTTCTCTCTTTCTCTCTCTCCCTCTCGCTTCTCTTTCTTACACATTTGTAGATTGTAATATATTTTAAAACATGATTGGTTCCACTAGTTTGATGTACCAGGTCCAGACAACAAAAATGGCGGTTATTATAGTGAGCAAGTTTCATCCGGTTGCTTCCGAGTCCCTACAGAGGTGATGGGCCCACTCCAAAAAACCATCTTGCCTCCTAGGAGCCTCATGATCAGCTGAGCTATGGAGAGCTGCATGGCAGCTCCCCCCGTGTCTCTGAGTTTTTGCATCATGGCCGAGAGCCCTGAGGCAGTTCTTGGGGTGGGGGGCACCAGGCTTCTGGGATGGGTCAGAGAGGGGAATGGGGGACCCCAGCTCCATCTCCACGAACACCCAATGACTTCCGCCTCTGAGAAAAACATTTCTTATTCATAATAAATTCTAGATTATTCTAGATCTATAGAAATACAATATATGAGGCAATTTTGCCTCCACACCCTATTTTCTTTGAATAAGCAATCATTACAAAGTGCTTTAGTAGGCCTGTCAGCTTTAATATTTGGAACACAGAAAAGTAGTTCATCTGTCTTCTGTTGTTGCCTAGAAGTAGGTACACTTTCAAAAGGGACACTCATCTTTTCCTCTTATTACAGACAGTACTGCAGTGCCCTCTGACGCAACTGTGACCCCTGGGAGCTCAAACACTGGTAGGTAAATATTCAGTAAGTGGCTCTGGATAGCTAAACCTAGGAAAATGAGAGCCTTTCTTTGACATTGGCAATCACAGAATCCACACCATTGTGCTGGTATTATTCTTATTTGTCTGCAGGGGGTTACCAGTAGGATTGGAAAGCAAACAGGTAAGTATAATTCACATTTGCTGAGTTCTCATTAATAGCATGGGTGTTATTTCATCAGTGGAGGAGTGTTGAGGTCAAGACATAGTCTTGTTGGGGATTATGCCTTTTTACTTTTAAAAAGATGCTATCCAAGACTTTATTCTTGCTCCAATCTGAGCACCAGGTAGGATTAACAAGGTTTTCCAGAGCACAGAGCTCAAGGGAAGAGCAGAGGTTTTCCAGTAGCCAACATTCCTAGGATACCATCTACCCAGAGAAGGTGTGCATGGAATTGACCAAGGGTTCCCTGAGAAGTGCAGTGCAGACCAGGGTGTCATCAGCTGTACCCTCTTTTTGCTGTTGTTCCTTCAAGATATCCACTGGAATTATGGCTTTCAAGAAATTTCTTTTTTTTATCATTTTTTTAAGTTTTATTACACCACTTCTAGACATACAATTGCAAGATGCTCATGTAGAGTTTTTGGTTCTACAGTGTTCCAACACCCATCCCTCCACCCGAACCCATCTCCCATCACCAATGTCCCCACTTCCCTCCCCCCTCCCACACCTCGACTACTTAGAGGGTTCTCTCCTCTCTATCTCTCCCTCCCGTCTAACTTTCCTACACATCATAGAATGCAGTACATTAAAGGACATAACTGTTTCCACTAGTGTGATGGACCGCGACCGCAAGGAGTTCATGTGACTTAGGGGCCTCATGGTCAGCATCCGGACAGTGAAGGTGGCAGTTAGTGTGGTGGGCGAGTCTCATCTGGCTACTTCCGGGACCCCCAGAGGTGATAGGCCCACTCCCAAAAACCCATCTGTCCTCCTGGGAGCCCCATGGTCAGCTGAGCCTGGGGAGAGCCGAGATCCAGCTTCCCCAGCCACGTTTGAGGCTCTGCATGGTATGGCTGGTGGCCCCAGGGCAGCTCCTGGGGCGGGGCCACCAGGCTCAGACAAAATGGAGGGGGAAAGGCCGACCCCGACTCCATCTGACGAATTCCTGGTGATTCCCACTTCTGGGAGCTGCCTACCTGGACTCGAACTCATTTTGCTCTGTTAATCTGGTCTTGAGGTAGCATCCCTCCCGGACAGGCTGATATGCTGCAGCATCTGGACAACGAAGGTGGCGGCTAGTGTGGTGGGCAAGTCTCATCCGGCTGCTTCTGGGACCCCCAGAGGTGATGGGCCCACTCCCAAAACCCATCTGTCCTCCTGGGGGCCCCATAGTCAGCTGAGCCTGGGGAGAGCCAAGATCCAGCTTCTCCAGCTGTGTTTGAGGCTCTGCATGGTATGGCTCTCAAGAAATTTCTTAAGAAATTTCCTTCCTAGAAGTAAATTTTCTTTTTCATTTCCACTGAGTATATAAAGCAAAGGCACTACTATCCCAGATAATAATAACTGACTCCAAGCAAACTTAGTATTCCATAAACTTTTTCCTCTTTAATACCATGCATATTAGAGGCTCAGTTTATATTTATGAATTAGTATCACATTTGAAATGAAAATAATGATAACAAATGGAATTACACAGATAAGAAAAATTATTATTGTAATAGATGCTAGGTAGTACAGGAGTAAAGTCATTTGCCTTGTATGTATCTGATCCAGGTTCACACCCATCACTACATTGTCTCGTGAGCTTCGCTAAGGGTGACCTCTGAGCCTAGAGCCAGGAATAATCCCATGTGGCCCTCCTCTCACCTCCAGTCACAAATAATGATTACTGAAATAGGAAAGAAGACCATAGGGGTGAAAATTTGAACACAATCCTGATACACTAAAAACAGGAGCCTTAAAATTCTTAGTTAATAGGTGGGAAAGTACCAAAGAGCATGAAGGAAGAGGTTGGTATCTATTTTATAACTGGTATCTCTAGAATGAAGCCAAGATGTTATTTCCCACAAACTAGGAAGTAGGTGTTACTATTTATTTTTTATGCTTGCTATTTGAAGGAGTGACTCCAAGGACTCTCACCAAATATTACCTAGAAGTAAAACTGGCCAGAAATTAGGAGAAGATTTATAGCTCAAAGGGCCAGAGAAAGAATTTACAGTGGAATTTTGATGAAGAATATACTATAAGAGCAACCTATCTAAACTTTGATCAAAGTGAAAATCAACTCAGAAGTTTCATTTTCTCTGTGTACTATAATTTCTTTTCCTGTACAGGAGGAAAATTAAAATGAATACAGGAAAATTGATAAATCAAGTTATAGGAAATAGAAGAGTCAAAGTAAGATAAATTCATAACATATAAAGAAGGATACTCAGCATGAGAAAATTAGGGTCATAGAACAATCCTCAGGCTAACTTTGTGAATAAGGAGTTACTAAGACAGGAATATCTTTTGTTTCAAAGGCAGAAGTTTTGCCCATTCTCAGTAGAAGCATCAGTATACTTGGGGTGCTTTAAACTCTTGTCCATGTCAAATTATCTCACGACTTGCTTTCCTGAGACAAGAAATATACTTTATAATTATTCCTCTGCTTATTCTAGCTACTGCTAAAGAAGCCTCTGAAAGAACCCTTTCTCCTAGAGCCTCTTCCACAGGTAAGTCAGTAGCAAACACTTCTTCATGATGCCTCAGAGACAGTCCAACAACTCTGAAGCCAGAACTTGCCTTTTGAAGAGTCCTGTACTCACTTTTTGTCCCTCCCTTAGCAGTCACTGCTTCCACAGGATCTGAGTAACCCTATAGAACCTCAGTACAAACAGGTGAATGCTGATGCAGCAGTCCCTTCAATGATCATTCGTGTGTGTGTGTGTGTGTTTGTGTGTGTGTGTGATATTTAACATACTGAACTTAACTTAGGGGAGAGAAGTAGTGGGGAAAACAAGGACAAAGGCCAAAAAAGATAATCCTAAACTTACCTTCTGGAACATGATTTTGATTCGTGATATGTTTTTCCCTAAAATTGTTTTGAGTTAGACTTTCATCAGACTTCTCACCTGATTACTTAGCTATGCAGTTTGGAGTTGTGGTGATGGAGTTTATAAAATATATTACTTCTGTTGTAATTATACTTTTTCTTTTCAGCCTCCACTTTAGTGTCAAATGCAACATCCCACCCAGGTAAAGTTTCATGACCCAAACGAGCTATAATGAACTTGTACATAATTTAAGCATGTACATAGATATCTACTATGCACATAGGTTATTCTAATAAAGAAAATTTCAACACAAGTCACTAATCTCCTCTCATAAACTACTGTAGAAACATCAGAAGATAAAAAAAACTGTGAACAAAACAGGTTGGTAGAGGGAAAGTCTACTGTCTGTTACTCATTCAGCTGATATTTTTCATATAATACCCTGTACATGCTAGCTATATCAGACAGTTTATGGCAGGCACTAAGCAAAAAATATCAATACAAATACCATGATTGCCTTATGACTTTAAGTGGGTAATAAGTATGGGTCTATATGTCACTGTGGCAATTTATTTAAGGCTAACCCAATAGCATCTCTAACTGTCTCAGGGTATGTCTCAAAGGTGAGAGAAGCGTGCCAACATCTGCTAACTAATAGGGAGTGCTGAGTGAATTTTACATTGACTCAGTGGAGTGGTAACTCCTGTCAAAACTCTCGGAAATGATAGAGGCCTAAAGCACAGGTTATTTCAGCAACTATGAAATACTGGTAATGACGTAAAATTCAAAGAAGGCTTGAGATTGAAAAGTAAGCAGAGGAACATTTGTCAAGAAACTTCTGTCCAAAATTAAATAAGATGTTATTATGATACTAAATGAGATTCCATTAATATTATTTTATTTTTTAATATTTTTTCTTTTTATTTTTTAAATTTTTTTTATTTTTACAATTACAAAGATATACAATTAAAAAGTTCATATTTGGGTTTTGGTCATACAGTGTTCCAGCACCCGTCCCCTCCACCAGTGCCCATCTCCCACCACCA
The DNA here is from genome assembly GCA_021461705.1 of Cryptotis parvus. Classification (NCBI taxonomy): domain Eukaryota; kingdom Metazoa; phylum Chordata; class Mammalia; order Eulipotyphla; family Soricidae; genus Cryptotis; species Cryptotis parvus. Next base: position 39,421 of record JAJIBD010025955.1, on the reverse strand, counting down.
ATGTCCCCGGTTCCCCCCCCTCTTCCCCAGCCCACCTCCATGGCAGGTTCTTTATTTCTTTCCCTTTCTCTCTCTTTCTCTTTTTTGGTGTATCATAGAAGAATCTTTGAGAAATTACTCTGAGAGCAGTTTAGAAATTATGAAATTTTATTTGGTTACCACTCTTGCAAATATCTTCAATAAACTCTTGAAATGCGATTTAGAACAAGTTTTAGGCTGTGATGATATCAAATAGATAATTTCTTAAATTTCCTGATTTTAGTAATATGCTAAACATTTAAAACCAGGTCGGACTTAATTTAGTCTCCCTCAGTAAAGACAAAATCTTTTCCCTCCAAATTTCACATCTTCAATTAATTTCCTTTCTGTTGTTCTGTGTCTATTACTTCTTTGAATGATTCTTGTGAAGCATACATAAATTTAACTTTTCAAATATTATGCTGTTACAAGATCAGACATTTGCTTGGCAGGTAGAATAATATTGATCAGTTTTAACAGTTTGAAAACAGAATTAGAATTATTTTTTAGATTGTTTGGTTGGTCAAAATATGTGTTGTATATATGAATGGTTTAAAGTACTTAGTCTGATTGTAAATAAAGCAAGTTTGATGTCATTTCAAGAAGATAAAGGGAGAATTAAAGTTTTTAATAGATTAGAACTGGATAACTAATCATTCTTAAATTTATTCTATTGCTTAATTGCCATTTCCTAGTTGGTGTGTGTGCATGTGTGTGTGTGTGTGTGTGCATGTGTATGTAAAAGCTTTAGAGTTGTCTTCTGAAAAAAAATTTTAAGTTTACTCTAATTCTTATTTCTCATTTTGGTTCTCATTTCCATTCCACTAAAATTAGAGATCCAGAGGGAACACTCTCTAATGCTTGAATTTCAAATGTCATGAGGAACAGAACAGGAACTTTTTTGGAGAATATATCTATTTCTGTGACAGGCAATGTAACCTGTTATTTTCAGTTATAAAATAATGAATTGGGTAATTATACCCACTGAAATGTTTAAAGAACTTTGGAAACTAATAGGAGGCTTCTTGATTTTCAGGATGCCCAGTTTCACTCCCACCACCTCAAGGTAAGTCTTTCAAGGCTGGAGAAATGTAGGCCATTGGCCTTGCACATGCTTCACCCGAGTTGATTCCCAACACCTCATATGGTCCCTCAAGTCCTTCTAGTAGCGGTCCCTGAGCACAGAGCAAGCAGTAAGACTGAAGCACTTCCAGGTGTGGCCTAAACACACATACACACACACAACTACTTTCATTTCCAAATCTATCACTTTGCATGAATCATTTCCTTTTTCCTTTTCATGTTTTTAAGAGAGAGAGTGAGAGACAGAGAAGAGAAAAAGAACCTGCCATAGAGGCAGACTAGGGGAGGGGAGGGGAAATTGGGGACATTGGTGGTGGGAAATGAGCACTGATGGGGGATGGGTGCTGAAACACTGTATGACTGAAACACAAACATGAAGATCTTTTAATAGTATATCTCATGGTGGTATAAGAAAATATTGGGGGGACAAATAAAATAGACATGATTTACAGAGTTACTGATAATTGAGTTTTAGCATTAATGATTTTTTATGGATCAAACTTTAGTTAGACATATGATAAAGTCAGTATACATGGAGATATTATATAATATTTAACCAGGGTAATTTATCTCTCATTCACCACATACATAGTGAATATTATGTTTTTACAAATAGCGGACTAATAAAGTCGACAAATGCCTCTTATTAGATGTGGACACAGTTGAACTGGTTAAGTGTTTCATATAATCAAATACTACTTTCACGAAAAAAAACTGTTGTTTAATAGTATTTTTACTAGATATTTCTAGATTTTCCTAGAAATTGAATTTTAGCAAGAAAAATTGAGGCTTACCAGTGTTATATAATTTTAGATGACTTTTAATTCTTCCTATTCTGTTCTTAAGTAACTTTGGTATGCTTTCAGATAGTGGCAAAAATGACTCTTCTCTTCCAAATCATTCTCTGTTCTAGGATGTAATGAAAGAATAGGGATTTATAAATTAATGCATACAATTTATATTCATATGAGAATTAATTTTACAGTAAAAATGTAAAATATATAGACTAATGCAACTTATCATATATAAGTGAATGTGGAGGGGAATTCCCAGGTATTTCATTATAGAATCAGAATTTAAGGCCAATTGGTAAATAAGCCCAGGGAATATAGTTTGGGAAATAAAGATATGCTGAGAAGCCAGATTGGTACTACATTTGACAGTCCTAAGAAGCCAGAATAAGGTCATTATTTTACAGGTGTGTAGGAGAGTATCAACATTTTTTTCATGAAATTGTATTTATAAATATAATTAAGTATTTTGTATATGTTTAATTTCTCTAAAATTATCTTATTGAAAGCTACTTGGATCAGGAGAGGTACGAGTACTGAGTCTCTTTGGAAAAGTCAGTCGGGTGTAAGAGACCCAAGTTATTATGTCTAGCAGAAGCACTGTAGCAAGGCACGTAAGAAAGAAAGTGAGCAAAGGGCGAAGGTTTAGGATTTTGTAGTGAATTGGAAGCCAAGTAACAGAAATGTAGAAATAATTATTTGTGTGTTTTAAGGTTGAATATTAAAGACTAGTTTGGTCTTTAATAAGAGAAGGTTAATTTAGATAAGAGTCTGGTTTTAGGAACATAACGATGTGGCTGTGTGCACATCGAGTTTGACATACTTATAGATATGCTGGGAATTTTTTTATTCAGAAAGGGCCCTGGACTTTCATAGATTATGAGAGACCTCTGGACATCTACTGGAAATTCAAGAGACCTCTGCTTTATATGACACAAAGGAACAGAGGAAAGGATAGAAACACAACTGAGAGGGGTGAGGAAGAACTGGTGAATACATAGGAATTGCAGAATGTTGGGTCTGAAGAGCAATAAATGTTGCTCTTCAGACAACAAGAGCAAGAAGAGCAAGAAGAGCAATTAATGTTAACAACTAAAAATGTCAGGGAACTTCAAAAACTGAGAGTCCTTGGTATTGGTACTTAAGAAGTCATGGTAACCTAAAGGGATATGGAGGCAAGCTAACTACAAACAGTAAATACAGTAGTGGCCGTTAGATTTATTGACACTGCCCAGAGAAATGAAAAATTACCCTTAGTAACCAGGAGGAGAACAGAGATTAGGTAAGATAGAGAAGAGACAAGTGCACTAATAATTGTTGGAAATGGTAACGCCAGACTACAACTGAGCATTGAACGTAGGCAAAGGGATATACATAACCCCTAAATGTATGTATTGAAATCCACAATGCACAAAAGAAAGGAAAGAGAAAGAGAGAGAGAGAGAGAGAGAGAGAGAGAGAAAGTGACTGAAGTGACTGCCAATGAGGCAGGCTATGGGGAGGGAGGGAACCTAGTGACATTGGTGTTGGGAAGGGTGTATTAGTGTAGCTTTGGATGCTGGGACACTGTATGACTGAAACCCAATAATGAACAGCTTTGTAATCATATACCTCATGGTGATATAATAAAATCTAAAAAAACACCCTTACCCTTGGTTTAGTTGTGAAAATTGGATATATAAATGAAAGCCTACTAGAAACAGTTTGCTCAAGGTAGATAGATATAATTTATACATCTTAAAGTACCAAATGACCATCCCTAATACTGTGTCTCTGAAATTTTAGTGCCAGTTATAATATTAAATGCCTAGTGGTTTTCTCAGAGTATCTTGGTTATGTTTTGCCAAATTTAATTAACATTTGTCACTTCATCTTAACAGTTTGTCATGGTCCACTGGGAGAAAAAAAAATCTGTAAGTATTTTATTTTTGCCTCTTATAATCCAATTTTTCTGTCATTCCTGAATTTGACTATTAGTCTAAACTTGGTTTGTACCGTAGCCTGGAGACATATGGACTGCCAATTGCCACAGATGCACCTGTACTGATTCCAATTCTGTTGACTGTAAACCCCAAGAGTGCCCTTCTCCACCAACATGCAAAACTGGAGAGAAGCTTATAAAGTTCAGATCTAATGATACCTGCTGTGAAATAGGCTACTGTGGTGCGTAATTGTAACACATTACCTGAATTGAAAAGTTTACTTTCCTATGTATCTAAGAAGCATTTATTTCTTTATGTATTTTAGTACAGTGGGTGCTTGCCTTGCATGTTGACCACCCAGGTTTGATACCTAGCACCTCATATTGACCCCTGGTGCTGCCAGGAGTGATTCCTGAGGGTAGAACCAGGAGTAACTCCTGAGTATCACTGGGTATAGCCTCAAAAAATTTTTGTTGAGTTAATAATACATGTAGTACAGTATTGCAGATAGGTGTGATAAGTAAAACAGTGCCAGTACTTACTGTTGTTAAAACTTAATACCCTTGGAATGGAGTAAACAGTTATTAATAAGGTTGTTATGGGAATAATAATTTTAATTGGTTGACAAATTCCTGCTTCATAAATGTAATGTAATTATATTTCTTTTTGAAAAATTACTTATTTTTAGAACCAAGAACATGTTTGTTTAACAATACTGACTATGAGGTAAGATCATTTATACTTTTAAATATTTTAATAATATAAATAAAATTGGGCCTTAAAAATATTACAGCAGGTAAGGCATTTGCTGCTGACCCAGGCTAGATCCCTGGCACCCCTTATGGTCTGCAAGCCCCGCCAGAGTGATCCCTGAGTGCAGATCCAGAAGTAAGACCTGAGCACCATTGAGTATGGCCCAAATATATATATATATATATATATGTATGTATATATATATAAAACAAACCTATATATATGTGTGTATGTATATGTATATATATATCTATCTATGTATTATACATATATGTAAAAATAATCATAGATATTATTATATTAGCATTCCATTCTAGAGTATCCTGAATTACAGCTCAGGTTGCTCTTCCTTTACTTGATGGTCTCTCTCCTCCTCATCCTCTTCTTTATCCTCCTCCCCCTCAACCTATTCCTCCCCTTTTCCCCTTCTATTTCACCTCTCTTCTCTTTTCCTAAATAAAGTTATTCACTTCATAAAAAAGATAATAGGTGATAGTGGGGTAAAATCTGTTCATTTTATTCCATATTCACTTCAAGATGAAAGCTGGATATTCCTCACCATGATTTCTTTAAAGGGGGTAGTTATTCTTGATCTTTAGCTACCTAGCAATGAATCATCCATGTATAATTCTGAGTGGTTTTTATTCAATGGGTCATCCACATACAAAACTCAGAGGATTTTATTTAAGTAGAAAATGTATGCTTGTCATTTTCAAATTAATATAGTGAAAAGTATATGAATAATCATAAAAATGAGAAAGTGAGATAACCAATTGTCAAAACTAAAACAAGACATACCAGAAGACCAGACCTAATTATGTGAATACAAAAGTGCAATATATTCTGGCCTAGATTTTGATAATGATCTAATTATTTATATATTTATTCATCCACTCATTTATTTATTTATATATTTATGTATGTATTTGTTTATTTATTTATCTATTTATTTATTTATTTTTGTGTGGGCACACTTACAATTCTTGGATCTACTCCCAGAAATGTGCCTGGATTGCTTTCTGTAGCGCTTGGGAGATCATACAGTGCCCAGGATAAAAGCACTTAGCTCCTAAATGCAAAGCATGTATTCTGCCTATTGATCTATTGCTCCAGCTGATTTTCATAATTGGTATTTAATTAAACTTAAGAAAGACTATCAGGAAATTTAAAAAACAAAAACTTTCTCAAATTGATGTTAATACATTTTAACTGGTGATAATAAATATTTTAAGCTAAGTAAGATACAGCATGTCAGTGTTTTAATTGGATAACTTTATTAAGAATATGTATGTGTATGTGTATGCATATGCGTATGCATATATGTATATGTATACGTATATGTATGTGTATGTGTATGTGTATATGTATATGTATATGTATATATATATGTATATGTATATGTATGTGTATGTGTATATGTATATGTTTATGTATATGTATATGTGTATGTGTATATGTATATGTATATGTATATGTTTATGTATGTGTATGTATATGTGTATGTATATGTGTATGTATATGTGTATGTATATGTGTATGTATATGTGTATGTATATGTATATCCACACCCAGTTGCTGTGCATAGGGCTTACTCTTTTTGCTCAGGGATCACTCCTAATGGTGCACAGGGGAACAAACAGAATTAGAGATCAATCCAGGTTCTTTTGTGTTAAAGCAAGCACCTTAGATCCATTATATCTCTCTGACTCCAATTCATATTTTTTTAACCTAATTTTTTTTTACAGGGTCAGAGAGATAGTACATGGTAACTTACCTTTCATGTGACTTTCAGGAAGCTGCAGAAAAAAGATGTCAGGAAGCCTCTTGGGTCCCCAACAGTATTAGGGGACAAGTTCCCCTTTATCTCAAGGACCAGCGTCAGATGGACAAATACATGTTCAGCTCAGTTCCAAAAAACCCTTCTTAATAAAATTATCAATAATAAAACAAGCAAGCTCTGCTACTACAAACCAAGATAATGGGATTCCCCAGACCTCTAGCTTTGGGTCAGAATTCTGACCATGCACTAGGGTCCAGGTCTACCACCAAAGTGGATGATCCTATCTTAAGACAGTACCCTTAGATACCCAAAAGCCATAATCTTTTCTTCATGGAAGGTAGCATCAACAAAGATCAACCAGCTTTTAGGTGTAGATGCAGGGTGGTACCACACTTATTTCAGGTCTAAACAAATGATTATGCCAGGGCCTAGTCCCTTCATCTGAGATTATCCCGTAAGTCAAAATACTGGAGAAAGAGACGGAGGGCTGGTATAAAGAAATACATCTTAATAGATGTATATTCATGGGGAGAAACACATCATAATTTCAGGTCATGGATTTCATGCAATCTAGATGGTACCCACAAGGTCCTAATTTCTACTCTGCACCATGGTGATTTTGAGTGTCTTGTCCTCTGTTAACTGAATTGGTCATGCTTGCCTGCTTGAGGGAAAACTAGTATGATACCTCCTTTGATCTTAAATGGTAGTCTCACAGTAACCAGTGTGGTGGTCTCCTGGTAAATTCTGATTGTCCCATGCTGGTACCGGTGGGTATTAAAAAGGAATTGTTCCCAATCTAGATGCATAGAAGTCATAATAAAGATAATAATCTTTTAGAAGTTATCAATTCAGAGTATAAATGACTCCTGTAATGGCCACATGATCCATCAGTGTTTGCACAAAAGAGAGATATCATTAGCATAAACCCTGGATTAAAGACATGTAAATAGCTTAAACTGTAAATAGCTTAAATAACAAAAGATCACAAGCTAGCTGGGTCAGATCATCCAACAACTCCCCCTTTTCTGTTTACAAAAAATACAAAAATTGAAATAGTAAAAATATCTAAATAATATATATAGAGGGGTGACACAGAAAAGGAACAATTACAATCGCAAGGTAATATATGTTCCTCCAATGTCCCAATTAGAGTAAAGTTCGTAGTAAAATGTCTCTGGCTGTTTGATCGTAAATGACTACAGCCTACATTGTCCAAAATTATTGAGAGTCAATCTGCCATGAGCCCTGGCTTAAATATATGTAACTAGGTTAAACTGCAAGTAACTTTAACAGTGAAGATGCCAAACTAGCTAGGTCACTTCACCCAATATGTGACCAACATGATTTCAGTCTCTGGCACTACATATGGTCCTCTGGGTATGACCCCTGAGCACAGCTGAGTGTGGCACCCTCTTGGTCAAATAAAAACAAATAAAAATCTCTAAAATGTATGTTTATAAAAATGGAAGCATTTCACTACTAATTATTAACCTGAAATATAGTTTAAATAAAATATTCCGGTTTATCAAAAACCTTATTGTTTGAGGTCCTAGAATAAATACAGTCTTTCAAAGTTATGTTCAAATTTTGGGGAAAAAAAATGTAAGCAAATATTTCCAAAAAATGTTGGAAGTTTTAAAAGTATAGTAACATATATGTATATATGTGTGTGTTATAGTTCTTAGCATATATTCTAATCTGATATCCTGTTTTGTGTATTTTCCCCTATCAATTTAGTTATCAATAAATAAATTTTCTCAAAATTCTTTAAAAATATATAATAGAGAAGCTGTAGGTGAATCTGAATTTGAGAAATGAGAATCCTGATCTTTTATTTACCACTGATTTATTACTGGAAGTAGAAGATTATTAATCTACTCTTTCTTGAATGTTGACCTAATTGCTGCAATATCTCTGGAAATTCATTAAAAATTTATAAATTTTAAATTTTATAGGTTTCGTTGTCAACTTCAAACATACTAAGGCTATCATTTTTTAAAACAATATTATTATAGTTTAGATAACATGGTTTCAAAAGTGTTATCATTTATGGCTTTGCTGTAGAAACTTAATGTACCTTACCACCACTAGAGTGCTCAAGACCCTCCACACAGTCCTTTTATTACTTCTAATTTGCAGAGCAGTCATTATTTTATTCTCTCCCTCCCTCTGACCAGGTTGGCGCTTCCTTTGATGACCCCAGAAACCCATGTGTCTCCTACTCCTGCCACAACACAGGTTTCATTGCAGTGGTCCAAGACTGCCCCAAACAGACCTGGTGTGCAGAGGTAAGTAATCTTCAATTATGAAGAAAGGATGTTGTATATACACAGAATTGTCTTTCTTTCCACTTTGGAAAAAATCAGTCTGGTCAATAACACAGACTTCTTATGTTCCATTCTAGACATGTTAATCTCTAATTTCCAAGTGTAATTTTTCACTTAAAAGTTTATTAGGCATTTTATAAAACTTAATATAATGCCATTCTGAAATAATTAAACTATAGAAAATATTCAGCTATTTTCATTTTACATATTAATCTTTTATTAAAGTTTAGGAAACATGGTTACATTATTGTTGAGTTTTCCTTTTATTTATTTGTTTAGTTTGGTTCCCTTTTGGAGAATTTTGGCTACCCCTGGCAATGCTCTTGGCTCTGTGCTCAGGGGTTATTCTTGGCAGTGCTCAAGAAACCCTATATAGTGCTGGTATTAAACCAGGGTTTTGCATGTTCAAGGCAAATGCCTTAATTTCTGTAAATCTGACTACCCCTGGTTATAATATTAATCATTTTATACTTTTAACATACTTAGTTACTGTGCCCCACCATCACCAAAGTACCCAACACCCTAAAATACAATTCTTATGTTACTTATAGTTATTTTAAATTATGAAACAAAAGGAATGACTCATGGAGTAAGATTAATCATTTTATATACAAGTGTAAAATTTTCAGTCCAGAGAGAGAATTAAAAAGGACTGAAGCAGATACTTTTGCATCTGGGAGTTCCAGGTTTAATCCCCTAATCCCCTACGGTCTCTGAGCACCTCAGAAGTGACTCCCAAGCAATACTGAGAGCCTCTAGTTGGGCCCCAAACCATAATATACAAGTATGTTTCATGCTTCTCTTAATATGTACACTATTCAGACCTCTCTGAGGACCTCTATTTCTATCCTGCTAATATATAGTAAGGGTTTTGTGTTAATAAATGGCTAAATTGCTCATGAATGTTTAAATTATCTTTATTTTGAAAATATTATTTATTATATAGGGTTAAGTTTTATTGTAGAACTGCAGTGTGGATGTTAATATTTGCTGATTTTATGCTTTGAAACACAAAGAGGTTTAGGATTGTACAACCTCAATGTGTTCGTTAGAAGTGCTATATTTCAGAATGTATAGCATGTAGTAGTAATGTCATTAAAAGTATTTTAGAGTATTTAAAAATAATTTTAAAAGAAAATTCAGTTTAATTATTTCCATTCATTTCCTCCTACTCTTGATAAGCCACAGCTTGGTAATTCATTGTCATTCCCACACTGGCTCTCCTTACTCTCCAGTGTGCATGCGTTCTCAACCTGGGGTTCCAATTCAAAGCCATCTGCTTTTTGATGCTATCTTATTAAATCAATAAATGTTATTCCAATTTAAACGAAAATATAGAGGATTTTTACATCTTTAATTTTTTCCCTTATCCTTGCAGGAAGACCGAGTTTATGATTCAAAAAAAGTGTTGTTATTCATGTAAGTAATATTAGATCCTCTCATAAAGGAAATACATACTGTTGATAAAAACCTAGTGTTTATTTAAAACATTTCATTAATATTATCACTTGTCACTTTTCACTTGTCTCCCATTGTTCATCAATTTCCTCTAGTGGGCACAAATAACATATCTATATGTCCCTTAGCAAGCAACTGTAGCCAAGGGCATCTGCTTGCTACAGGGACAGGAAGAGCCTCAAACCATTCCTTCAGGTCATGGGAATCAATATCACTATCACTATCACTATCCTCCCATTGATCATCTATTTGCTAGAGCGGGCACCAGTAATATCTCCATATGTCCTGTCTCATGCTAGTAGAGCCCAAGGGCATCTATTCGCTCCAGGAAGATAAAGAGCCTCAAACCATTATAGTAGGTCATGGGAATGAACTAATATAATTATTACTGGTATTTGGCATATCAAATAAAACAGGGCAGCTTGCCAGGCTTGCCATGCAGGTGGCATCTATAAATGCTATATTTAGAGGTGACTACAAAGGTCATGGGAATGAGGTCCATAATTGTTACTGGCTTTTGGCATATCAAATAAAATGCGGGTATCTTGCCAGGCTCTGCCATGTAGGTGGTATACTCTCAGTAGAAGGCTCTCATCTCGAGCATTTACTGATGAAATTTAAAGGGAAAGATCAGGTTTTCTCTTGGGTGGAACTCTGAGGAACTATGGAGTCTGGATGTTGAGAATGACTGACCACAGGATGTGGGGGTTGCTCTGGCTTCTTGTTAGGCTTACTGGGATGACGGGTATCAGCGAGAACCTACCTAGAACTGTCTACAGTGTATAAATGTGAAAGATCCTGGGAAGAACCTGATCCTAAAATCTAGTACTATCTAAGACTGTTGGAGCTGTGCGTCTGGTATGAGTCTCTCTTCCTGGGTAGCTGGCATGGAGATGGAGGAAAGGGTGGAAGAGCCCAAATTCCTGTTCCAAGTCCGGCCAGCGTGACCCCTCCCCCTGCACGTGTGAGCAAATCCTTGGAGAAATGTTGGACTCAGCCAGAGGTGGGCCTAGCCCCTTACCAGGAGTTCAGCTCCATGAGTTGCTTCCATGTGGGGCCGAGTGTCGGGGATGTCATTGGGGTCCCCAACAGTGTCAGGACTGTATCACTGTATCACTGTCTTCCCATAGATCATCGATTTGCTCGAGCAGGCACCAGTAACATCTCAATACGTCCTGTCACATGCGAGATAGCCCAAAGGCATCTGTCTGTTCCAGGAACATAAAGAGCCTCAATCCATTCCATCAAGTCATGGGAATGAGTTCTATAATTGTTACTGGTATTTGCCATGTCAAATACGACACGGGTAGCTTGCCAGGTTCTGCCATGTGGATAAATATATATGTAAACATATTTTCCAAAGTTCCCTAGGAAGTCATACTTTGATATTACTGTCACAATTAGAATATTTTCCCAAGGAGCTGGAGTGATTGTACAGTGGGCAAGGCACTTTTTTTGCTCTGGTGTGATTGGTCCTAGTTCAATCCTAGCACCCTACATGGCCTCCCTAGTCCACCTGGAGTGATCAAGGAGCACAGAGCCAGGAGTAAGTTCTATCACTGCTTGGAGTGGTCTCAAAACAAAATAAAGAGGGCAGGAATGATAGCACAGTGGGTAGGGCATTTGCCTTGCACACAGCCGACTTGGGTTCAATCCCGGCTTCCCATATGGCCCCCTGTGCCACTGCCAGGAGTAATTCCTGACTGTAGAGCCAGAAGTAACTCCTGAGCATTACCGGGTGTGACCCAAAAAGGAAACACACACACAAACGAACAAAATATTTTTTTTCAAGGGAACAGGGAAATAGCGCAAAGGGCTGGAGTGCATGCTTTGCATGTGGGAGCCGTCCTGGGTTTGATCCCCAATACCACTTGGTTTGCTTAGCACTGCTAGGTATTAATACAATACTCCCATCCTGTTACCCCTACTCCTCGCCCCCACTGGAAATAAAATATTTTCTCAAGAAAGTTCTTACTTCGATTTTTTTTCCTTTGGTTTTTGGGCCAAACCTGGTGGCAGTGTGCAGAGCTTACCTCTGGCTCTGAGCTATGGGATCACTCCTGAAGAAGCTCAGGGGACTATATGTGATGCTGAGGATGGAACCTAGTCAACTGCATTAAGACACGCACTTCATGCTGAACTATCGCTCTGCCCCCTCCCTACGCCCATTTCATTCTTGTCAATATTTTTTTTGCTTTCCGGGATCCTGAAGACTTCTTTTCAGTTTTATTGTATTTTGCTTTAAAAGCCTCTTCTCAATCAAGCTCACTTCTTCATTGAGAAAGGGGTCTTGATTCTCAGCAGGAAAGAAAAGAAGTTGGGTACAAACTGATAACTTAGAAGTTGGATTCTTCGTAGGTGGTCACATGTTTACAATAGCCTTTACAGAATTTCTGTGTACTAAGCCAGTAGAGTGAATTATTGGCTGTCAGTGACTGGCCTTTCTTCTCTAGGAGTCCCTGGAGGCTATGTCCATGGAAACAAGTTCTGCTAGGGTCTTCTTCAGTCCAGTTGAACTGAAAACTTGAAGGACTTTTCTTTTCAGTAACTGGTGTTGAACCAACCAATGTGCTAAACTGTTTTTGTAGAGGCACCACCATTTCTCTTCTCTTATATACCATAGATTTGTCAATATCTGAGTGGTATAGGGGGTATTTTTGCTTTTCCACAGGTACTTTGCCCTAGCTTCTTCCCATTTTTTGTTTTTTCTCGTCAAGAGATTTCTTCATAACTTGGTACCATTTTCTGAAATTAAACCATGGCTTATCTTCTTTATTCTTTTCATTATACTTCTCAGCAATATTAGACAAGGTCTATTCTAAATTATCATCCAATAAAAAAGAGAAGCTTTAAGACTACTACGATGATAGCTACAGCTTGTACATCATATTTAACAGTGTCAGGACAGAAGTTCTTTTCTACCTTCGAGGACGCCGGGGGAACAGATGAAAACTCATGAGTCCGACACAGTTCCAAAAAGGCTTTTTTTTTTGCTTTTGTGGGTCACACCCAGCGATACTCAGGGGTTTCTCCTGACTCTGCACTCAGGAATTACTCCTGGCGGTGCTCAGGGGACCATATGGGATGCCAAGGATCGAACCCGGGCCAGTATGGGCTGGTCGCGTGCAAGGCAAATGCCCTACCCACTGGACTATCACTCCAGCCCCACAAAAGGCCTTTAATAGTACAAAAGCTCTTCCACAGCAATCCAATATAATGAAAGAACTCTAATTCTGGTCCAAACTTAGACTATACAAAAGAGCCTAAGTCTCCCACCAAAGAGAGAGAGGATCTCACCCGAGAGGAGTCCTATCCACAAGAAGGAGCAAAATGGCCAAGGGGCCTCAAGTCAGTGCCCTTATATACACCAAAGTAATCCGATTTGTGACAGGGAGGGTCATGTCAACAAAAACCCCTGAACAGAGTGTATAAGGGCGGTGCCATACCCTATTACAGGTATAAACAAAGGTTACAACAAACCCTTCTACTGAGATTATCTCTTATGTAAAACACTGGAGAGAGAGAGAGAGAGCTGGCATAAAGTAATACATCTTCATTTCATGAGCTTCATGTAATCTAGATGGTACCCACAAGGTCCTTCTTATTTATTATCTGCACCAGGGTAATTCTGAGTATCTTGTTCTCCAGTATACTGAAAGGGTCACACTCGCCTGCTTGAGAGCAAACTAGTATGATCCTTTCTATAATCTTCCTATAGTCTCAACGTAGCCAGGGTGGTAGTCTCCTGGTAAATTCTAACTGTCTCATGCTGGGTGCAGTGGGTATAAAGAGGAGCTGTGCCCAATCTAAAAAAACATAGAAGTCTTAGTAGATGTATAAATCAGAAGTTCTTCAGAGTCAAGGTGACTTCTGTAACTGCCACACCCTCTAGCAGTGTTTACATAGAAGAGAGATCTCATTAGAATGAACCTTGGCTTATGTAGATTAAGCTGTGAGTGGGCAAAACAGCAAAGTTCCCAAACTAGCTAGACCTGTCATCCAACAGCCAGCAGCGCAGCTTAATATTCATTAATATTAAGTCACATATATTTTAAATATAGCCTATATGTTAACTAACAATTTGTGCTTTTTACATACCATGTTATCATTATTTATATACTTATACATATTGGTGGCAACTTTTCAGTATAAACAGTGGTGTTTACAAGAAATAAAATTTAATGGTCAGAGAGATAGTATAGTGGGTGGTGACTTGCCTTGCACAGATCAACCCAGGTTCAACCTCCACAGCTCCATACTTTCTGCCAGGACTTATCCCTGAGCACAGAGCCAGGAGTAATACCTGAGCAGGACCAGGTATGATTCATTCTCTCCCCAAATAATTTTTATGAAAAACATTTATCTTGTGTTCTTAGCATTATAAGATATTCTGTAAATTGATATTTTAATCTATAACTATGATAAGCAGTGAGATGTATTTCTAAAGCAAATTATCCCCTTCTATAAACACTTCCTTTCTCTTCCATCCTCTTCTCTTTCCTTCCTTTCTTCTTTCCTTCCTTCTTCCTTTCTCCCTGTCATTCTTCCACCTTCTTTGTTCCTTGTATTATAGCAAATATTAAGACAATAACTAAAATTGTCAAAATTTCTAGCAAAAAATAAGAACTATTGTAATAAGAAAGCAATTGTTGAGTAACTTTGAGTTGGTATTGAGACTAATGATCCCTTTGAAAATTTTGTGCATACACTTGCAATTATTCTCTACTTTATAGTTAAGAATACTGGCAGTACGTCATTGCAAATATTAAACTTTACTTCTATGTTTTTATTCATTATTTTCTAGGTAAAACTAATTGCAAATCCTCACCAGTGAATGTGACTATTAGGTACAATGGTTGTAAGAAAAAAATTGAGATGGCAAGATGCACTGGAGAATGCAAAAAGACTATAAAGTGAGTCTTTAAAAATATCTGCACTGATTTTTTTACACTGTGGCAGAGATTAAACATTTAAAATGCTATATAGAAAATTTTAAACATGAGAGTTAATAATCATGACATGGTAAAAAATACCCGAGACCCTGAGTTTGATCCCCAGCAATATAAGATAAAAAGAACTAAAGCGTTAATATATGGGGTGTGAGTGTTTTAAATAATTTTGAATCGCCTTGAACTAGATTCTCAAATATACCAAACATTTATAAGCAAATATGCCTGGCTTCACAATCACTCTTGTTTAAATATGTACTTTGATTTTCACTTTAGAGAGATTTTGTTTTATTTTCATACATGTACACTTCCACATATAGATTAGTACAGTATTTCTCAACTTGGGTTCTGTGGGCCCCTAGGATGTTCCAAAAGGGGTGTCACAAGTTAAAATAACATTAATGATGACCATTGCATGATACTCCAGGGCCCATTGGTAGGATAGGGAGGCCACAGGAAGGAAACAAAGTTAAAAGGAGGCTATAGTCATAATAAGATTGAAAACTATGGAGAGTAGTAGTTTAGTGTTACATTTTGTACTTAAGATCCTAATCTCTACATCTTAATGCAAACCCACAAATCTTTTTGGATTTATTTTCTTCTTTCTTATGATCCTACATACCAATGATCACTGATTGACATCAGATGTTTTGGTTAGGATGCTATGTAGGAGATGGATAAGTTAGTCTGAAGACTTACCAGATTACTTAGACTATTGGTGTTGGACCATGCTGTCAGTTTATTACAAAAAACATTCCAAAATAATCATTACTAAATATTCTTTTCTTTTAGGTATAATTATGACATCTTTCAATTAGAAAATTCCTGCCTTTGTTGCAGAGAAGAAAACTACGAGTTCAGAAACATTGTTCTCGACTGTCCTGATGGCAGTACTGCCCCTTATAGGTATAGGCACATCACATCGTGCTCTTGCTCAGATGTGTGCCATGCCTTTGTGTCCCAAGAATCGAGCAAGGGGTATAGTATGAAGTGATAAAAAAATGTAACCACTTTCATTTCATTGAAAAATGAATTCTCATATTGTATTTTGTTCTCATGTTGACTGGATATAAAAATAAACATGACCTTGCAAGCTAAACTGAGCACATGGATCTATTTTCTATCAAGAGAAGTCTGAAAGTCAAGGGGAAACTGTCATATCTTTCTCTGCAATATACTTTTTAAAATTTTGCTTTTTGTGTGTGTGTTGTGGGGTATGTATGGAAATACTCAGGGGTTACTTCCAGGTTATTCACAGATGGGAATTGAACTGAATGGGGTGAGGTGATCAACATGCAAGACTTAACCTTGACCTTCACATTCTCTCTCCCAAGCATCTCTTAAGGTCATTTTCCATGTTCTTTTCTTTCCTTTACAGATACCTTTTGTGAAAATACAACTGCACTTTTGGCCTAATTTCTATGCCAGTGTTAACACTTTCATTCTAAAACAACTTCTCCAGAATTCATTGATATTTTAAAGACTCCTTTCATAGGGGCCAGAGCGATAGCACAGTGGGGAGGGTGTTTGCCTTGCATGCAGCTACTTGAGTTTGATCCCTGGCATCCCATATTGTCCCTTGAGCACTGCCAGGAGTTATGCCTGAGTTCAGAGTCAAGAGTTGTTAGCACCCCTGACCACCACCAGGAGTGACCCTTGAGCCTAGAGTGGAGCTGAGCTAACCAGAAATGGGCAGGAGCCAGGCCAGCTCTGCCCATCTCACAGAGCCCCTCTTCTAATGCCCAGGGCAGGCCAGGTCTCAGCCATTCCTCCACTCCCCGCCCTACCCCCACACTGCCTCAGAAACCCCTGCTTCTTGTCCTGGCCCATCTCCTACCTCTTGGCTTGGGTATTCTCACAGGCAAGGGCACCCCCAGGCCCAGCCAGAGCTAGTCCCACAACGAGGTGTACTAGTTGGTCTCCTCACATCTCCAGGGTTGCTGGTGCCCACCCGCCTCTCCCATCATGCCTCACAGTGGCTGGAAGCAAAATGACTTGATCCTAGGAAGGAACAATGGAAGGCTGTGAAGACCGGTTCAACGCACATCTGGGTGGTCAGGGCTGCAACTCCGGGGGCTAGATGAGAAGACTTCCTCACAGATGAGGAGAAACTTCCTCACAGGGCTTCCTGAGGGAGACAGGCATGCAGAGATAGTGACGGGGGGACGAGAAGGGGAGGCAGGAGAGAGAAAGACAGAGAGGGAGAGAGAGAGAGAGAGAGAGAGAGAGAGAGAGAGAGAGAGAGAGCAGGGAGTAAGCCCGCCCCTCGCACACAGCCAATCTGGGATTGGAACCTGGCACTGTGTATGATCCACCATGTACCTCCAGGAGTGTTTCTTGAGCAGTGCGGCCCAAAAACCAAAAGAGGAAGAAAGAATGAAAGAAGGAAGGGAGAAAGGGAGGGTGGGAGAAAGGTGAGAAATCAAAAAGAAAGGGAGAAAAGGAAGGAAAAGAGAGAAAGAGTGAAACTGGCAGGCAGGGCTGTAAACTGTGGTCAGGCGGGAGCTTGTCTCCAGAGCTCAGCAGAGGAGTTGGAGAGAGAGTGAGAAGGACACCTGCCTTGCATGTGACTGACCTGGATTCCATCCCCTGAATGGAAAATGGTCCCCTGAGCACCACCAGGAGTGATTCCTGAGTGTTGGGTTCCTTTTGATTACAGTCAGCAGTTGTCAATTTTATAGCCAAGCTGCAGTGTTTTGCTGAAATGTTGCTTTTCCTCTTTACCTCCTGTCCCTCACATGCTTTTGTATTGGAGGTTAGCTCTTTTTGTATAGATACAGGAAGACACTTAAGGCTAATTTGTTATTCCTGGGCTCACAAGGCATTTCTTAAATAAATAACTCAGTTGCCTGTTGATTCTAAGTCCTCACACCCCAATAAAGGGTCTCACCATGGGTCTGCATGGAGCCAGAAAGAGAGACCACCATGGCTTCAATATGGACAACTAAAATGCAAGCGTTTGTTCTGAACCTAAGTTAAAGTAGCAAGGTCACAGAAGGAGCTCTGTGTTTATCTAAAGAAATTGATAAGGACCCTGAGGGGTGGAACCATCAATCTGGTGAGAGGAATGCAGTGTGGATTAAATAGTGTGACCTCCCAAGGAAAAGTCACAGAATGAATGCCTGTCCCTCTTACTATATCTATACAAAAACCACTAGAAACCTCACTAAAATAAAGTGTTTATTGGCTCAAGTGGAGAGTAAACAACATCCCACTCTAGCCCCAGATAGCTGGGGGGAGTCCCCATCTTTTGTAAAAGTCTTGCCACCTGCTTTTGAAAAACCCTACCCTGTGCCTTGGAAAAATATAAAAGAGGCTCTTGTTTGGCTCAGGGAATTAGAAGGAGTGAGGAGTCTGGGCAGTTCAATGGACCAAAATACTGCTGGGGACTCTGAACAGCCCTGAAGTCCAGCCAGACCCAACACCTGAGCACAGAGTCAGGAGCAACCCTTGAGAATTGCTGAATGTGCCCCCAATAGACAAACAGAACACAGAACAGCTGAGAATTGGTCTCCAGAACTCGGTTAACTAAAATTGGAATGGGGGTAATAGTGTGTGGAAAGTGGGGTCCTGAGACAATGATGGAGGGAAGGAGATTCTTTGGCGGGGTGTGGGGTTGGAACATCGGATGCATAAAACCCTTTCATGAACAGTCTTGTGAATCCTGGTGCTTTAAATACATTTTTAATTATACCACCGTGAGAGATACAATTATAAAGCTATTCATGATGAGTTTTAGTCATATAGTGTTCTAGCACACATCCTTCCACCCCGATTCCCTCCCCCTCCCCCAGCCTGCCTCTATGCAGGCACTTTGCCCTCTCTCTCTCTCTCTCTCTCTCTCTCTTTCTCTCTCTCTCTCCCTTCTCTTTACACATTGTGGCTTGCATACATACATTTAGGGGTTACCATGTATATACCTTTGCCTACATTCAATGCTCAGTTCTAGGCTGGCATTACCATTTCCAACAATTATTAGCACACTGATCCCTTCTCTGTCTTACCTAACCTCTGACTTCCATACACTTGCAGTAGATTCTAGCCACTGACAAGTCCTCCTGGTTCTACATTTAAAAAAAACTTTGAAAAGTTTTTAAAAAAGTCTGCTTTATATACCATTAAATTATTCAACATAAAGTGCTAAAATATTTTTCATTTTTGGCTTTGTTTTTTAAGTCACACCTAGCTGTGCTCAGGGCTTATACCTGGCTCTGTGCTCAAATATAACCCCTGGTGGGATTTGGGGTCCCTATGGGGATCCAGGGACCAAACCTGGGTTTCGACCTACAAGGCAAGTGCCCTACCCACTGTACTCTTGCTCCAGGCCCTCAACTTAAAACATACTTAAAAGAAAAAGTAAGGTGGGCCAGAGCGATATCCCAGCGGGTAGGGCGTTTGCCTTGCCTTGTCCCGCCTGTGCCAGCCCGGGTTCGATCCCGGCATCCCATATGGTCCCACGAGCACTGCCAGGAGTAAGTCCTGAGTGCAGAGCCAGGAATAACCCCTGAGCAGCGCCAGGTGTGACAAAGAAAGGAAGGAAGGAAAGGAAGGGAAGGAAGGGAAGGAAGGAAGGAAGGAAGGAAGGGAAGGAAGGAAGGGAAGGAAGGAAGGGAAGGAAGGAAGGGAAGGAAGGAAGGGAAGGAAGGAAGGGAAGGAAGGAAGGGAAGGAAGGAAGGAAGGAAGGAAGGGAAGGAAGGAAGGAAGGAAGGAAGGAAGGAAGGAAGGGAAGGAAGGAAGGGAAGGAAGGAAGGGAAGGAAGGAAGGAAGGAAGGAAGGAAGGAAGGAAGGAAGGAAGGAAGGGAAGGAAGGAAGGGAAGGAAGGAAGGGAAGGAAGGAAGGGAAGGAAGGAAGGGAAGGAAGGAAGGAAGGAAGGAAGGGAAGGAAGGAAGGGAAGGAAGGAAGGAAGGAAGGAAGGGAAGGAAGGAAGGAAGGAAGGAAGAAAGGAAGGAAGGAAGGAAGGAAGGAAGGAAGGAAGGAAGGAAGGAAGGAAGGAAGGAAGGAAGGAAGGAAGGAAGGAAGGAAGGAAGGAAGGAAGGGAAGGAAGGAAGGGAAGGAAGGAAGGGAAGGAAGGAAGGGAAGGAAGAAGGGAAGGAAGGAAAGGAAGGAAGGAAGAAGGAAGGAAGGAAGGAAGGAAGGAAGGGAAGGAAGGAAGGGAAGGAAGGAAGGAAGGAAGGAAGGGAAGGAAGGAAGGGAAGGAAGGAAGGGAAGGAAGGAAGGGAAGGAAGGAAGGAAGGAAGGAAGGAAGGAAGGAAGGAAGGAAGGAAGGAAGGAAGGAAGGAAGGAAGGAAGGAAGGAAGGAAGGAAGGAAGGAAGGAAGGAAGGAAGGAAGGAAGGGAAGGAAGGAAGGGAAGGAAGGAAGGAAGGAAGGAAGGGAAGGAAGGAAGGGAAGGAAGGAAGGAAGGAAGGAAGGAAGGAAGGAAGGAAGGAAGGAAGGAAGGAAGGAAGGAAGGAAGGAAGGGAAGGAAGGAAGGGAAGGAAGGAAGGAAGGAAGGAAGGAAGGAAGGAAGGGAAGGAAGGAAGGGAAGGAAGGAAGGAAGGAAGGAAGGGAAGGAAGGAAGAAGGAAGGAAGGAAGGAAGGAAGGAAGGGAAGGAAGGAAGGGAAGGAAGGAAGGGAAGGAAGGAAGGGAAGGAAGGAAGGGAAGGAAGGAAGGAAGGAAGGAAGGGAAGGAAGGAAGGGAAGGAAGGAAGGGAAGGAAGGAAGGGAAGGAAGGAAGGAAGGAAGGAAGGAAGGAAGGAAGGAAGGAAGGGAAGGAAGGAAGGAAGGAAGGAAGGGAAGGAAGGAAGGGAAGGAAGGAAGGGAAGGAAGGAAGGAAGGAAGGAAGGGAAGGAAGGAAGGGAAGGAAGGAAGGGAAGGAAGAAGGGAAGGAAGGAAGGAAGGAAGGAAGGAAGGAAGGAAGGAAGGAAGGAAGGAAGAAAGGAAGGAAGGAAGGAAGGAAGGAAGGAAGGAAGGAAGGAAGGAAGGAAGGAAGGAAGGAAGGAAGAAAGGAAGAAAGAAAGAAAGAAAGAAAGAAGAAAGAAAGAAAGAAAGAAAGAAAGAAAGAAAGAAAGAAAGAAAGAAAGAAAGAAAGAAAGAAAGAAAGAAAGAAAGAAAGAAAGAAAGAAAAAAAAAGAAAGAAAGAAAGAAAGAAAGAAAGAAAGAAAGAAAGAAAGAAAGAAAGAAAGAAAGAAAGAAAGAAAGAAAGAAAGAAAGAAAGAAAGAAAGAAAGAAAGAAAGAAAGAAAGAAAGAAAGGGAAGAAAGAAAGAAAGAAAGAAAGAAAGAAAGAAAAATTGAGGCAAGGCAAGGAGACCTTTGAACTCAGTAGCAAAATTAGCGGGTGTGTAGGGTGCTGCCGAATGAGACTGAGACCTCTGGGAGGAGGTGACTTCAGCAGGGCCCCAAGGCTCTCAGGACACATCTTGGGCCTAGGGAGTGACTCAGGAGGGGCTGTGCTTGTCAGGAGAGATTGGGTGCCAAGTGTGTTCCAAGGAAAGCTCCTTATTTTTCTTCTAATTATTTTTTGTTTTATGGGGTGGTTGCACCTGGCAGTGCTCAGGCTTACTCCTGGCTCTGCACTCAGGAAGTACTCCTGATGGTCTGGGGGAAAGGGGGACATATGGGATGTCAGGGATTGAATTTGGGCCAGTTGTATGCAGGCAAATGCCCTTCCCACTGTACTTTCACTCCAGCCCCTAAAAGCTTACTAAAATGGCTCTTTGATTTCTTGCTTTTCTCAGACTTACCACACTGTCCTCTGCTAATGTTGACTTGATGAGCGCAATGTATTAAGAACACAGGCCAGGGGCCCAGTTCAATCTAATTTTTTTTTGCTTTTGGGTCACACCCGGAGGTGCTCAGGGGTTACTCCTGGCTCTGCACTCAGGAATTACTTCTGGCGGTGCTCGGGGACCATATAGGATGCCGGGGATCGAACCCAGGTCGGCACAGGCCAGCCGCGTGCAAGGCAAACGCCCTACCCAGTTCAATCTAATTTGCACTGATGAATCAGCATCAGTAAAGTTCAGAAGGGCAGCACCACCTGTGCAGGCTCAGATTCTGAAGTGGAAAAGCCTTGGGGGTGGGGGTGGGGCCTCCAGCCCCTCCGTTCTCACGAAGTTCCACCCAGAGCCATGGTGAGATTTCACTTTTCCAGATAGCTGACATTTTGGAGGAGTACCCTGGGCTGGCCCCCCCTGCAATATTAATCTGGCAGCTATCAATGTTTAATCTGCTTTCTAGCCCACATCACCCTTGCAATGCCTTCTCACAGTTGAGCTTGGAATCATAAAATATAGATGTGCTTACTCGCTCTCGTTCTTACCCATTTTGGGGCAGTTCAGGACTTAGTAACAGCTCACGCTTACCCATGTTGGAGGTTTGGGACTTAACAGGAAATAATCTTGCTTACATATTCTCCCAGTCATACAATTCCTAGCACTTCCTGCCCCCACCGGTGAAGCAAAGGAATCTTGAGTGTGCTTGAGTCTGGGCCTGCCTTGGCTTCTCAGAGCACACCTATGTGCACTGTCAGTGTGTTTCTAGGTTGTCTGGAGGGGTCACCTTTCACTGAAAGTGTTCAGAGAGGCTAATCAACTTATCCAGGGCTGCACAGTACAATGTTAATGGTTGCAAAGGGCTAGGAGTGGATTTTGACAACCATCTTCTCTGATCTCTGTTTCGGGAAATCCCTTCCACCAACACCCCCTCAGGCCACATTGTCTAACAGAAGGGGTTCCTGGGGCTCAAATTCCCGAGTCAGGAGGTGGAAACAATACAATCTTGGAGGAAGTGGAAAAAGGCAGAGAGAGAAACTGAATTTGCTGGTTGATTTTGATCACATCTTGTCCCTCCCAGGAGATGATCCAGGGCTTGATCCCTGGCACCTATATACAGTCCCCTGAGTACAAAGCCAGGAGTAACTTCATGAGTACAACCTGGTGTGATTCTCCTGGTGTGGTTTTTTGAAAGAACTCCCCTCCTTTCAAAATCCCCCATATTCAGCAGGTAGGGTGTTGCCTTGCATGCGGCTGACCCGGGTTCAATCGCTGGCATCCCGTGTGGTCCCCTGAGCATTGCCAGGAGTAATTTCTGAGCGAGGAGCCAGGAGTAATCCCTGAGTATTGCCGGGTATGACCCTAGAAAGCAAAAAAAAAAAAAACCCACACATTTCCCCTACTCAGAGACCTTCAGCATCTCCCCATCACCCTGAAGAAAAACCCTAATCTCTCTATTGGCAAATGAGGTCCTAAATATCTTCCCTCTCTCCAGCTCCTCCTTGCCAATCCCTGCAGGACATTCCCTTCTGGAATACCTCTCTTGTCTGGAGCTGCCTGCTGCCCTGCTGGGTCTCTGTGGAAATTCTTACCCAGCAGCCGAGACACCCGGGAACTTTCTGATACAGGGTTCTGCTCTGAGTTAGCTTCAGTTGAGCTGGGGGTGGGGTCCGGGCGTCAGTACCTTATCCTGCATGTGGAGAATCTGAAATAATTTCAGAGTGAACAATGATGCCGTCACTCCTTCTGTTCTCCAGTCTCGAAGGGCTGAGGAGGAGGCATTTGAAAGGCTGGTTTCACATCCAATTTCAGGAGCTGCCCGTCTTCCCCTGAAAGTGGCTGTCACTTGGTTTCCAACACTGGGCACCTGCTGCCTCCAAGTGAGTGGGCAGGCCTTTTCCTCCAGCTGCTGGCCATAAGATTCAGGTCCCAGTGCCGCAGACTGCTCAGTCGGTGTGAGCTCTAAGTCTTGGGGGTAACCAGTGTGAGGAAATCAGGAGGACAGGAACGTCGGCGCGATGGACAGACAGACACAGACACAAGAGAGGTCAAATGCTGCTGCTGCTGCTGCTGCTGCAGTTTACTGAGGGCAAAGCTTTTCTTCTTATGTTCAACAAACGCACAGACACAAGATTACACCAGTTATTTTTTAGCAAAGGAGACATTTTTTAACAACAAAAGGAGTTTATCGTGTCTACCACATATGACCACCTTTTGCCTGAGCCTGTTTTTCAGACGTTTTTTTTGACGTCTTTTGTTTTTACTTTCATATTTGCCTTAAGTAAGGTACATATTTTTCTTTTATTTTGATTTTCATAGAATTACTTACTAGCTCTATGCACATATTATAGATTAACTTAACCTACTCCTAAATAGAAACTTCTATGCAGAGTTTATTATTATAAGATTATTAAGATTTTGTACTAGAAAGTGTTAACTTTAACAGGCCCAATTATTTTTCACACAGGAGGTTTAGGGAGGCTAATAACTGCATTCCCGTCAACAGGGGGTAGCCGGTCGTCTCGACCCATAGGTCAAGAATTCTCCCTTCCCACTAATGATGGGAAGCAAAGGCATGAAGGCCACGAGCCTTTCCTTATCAAGGACCTGAGACCAGCTCAGGCCTTGGCAGCCAAACGCTGCACGGGCTGGCATTTTTATACTATCTTTGTTTTATGCTATAATTGTGTATAATGAAAACTATGGTTGCCGCAGGCTTCTCTCCTTGTCCAGTTTCTCCATTACTCAGAGTCTAAGTTTCAGCATAAACAAGCGCTCTAATTGCACACCAAGCATTCTTAGGAACAACTAAGGGAGTCTAGGGGGCTTTGTTGGCGACAGTCCCTTTTAGGGGAAGCACCGTCTGGTAACTGTTCCTTTTTAGGGGGGAAGTACCGAGCCATCCCCTGGCCCAGTGAGCACTTTCATGCTACGCGAGCCGGTGCCGCAGGAGCCGTGGCATCCCAGGAGCAGGCGTGCCCAAAGGGAAGGGAGGTACTCCTGCTGCTCCCACAGTCTCCACACAGATCTGGGGATTTGTTCTCCTTCATCTGCCACCACCAGCTAAGGGCTGTGACTTTACCTGCCAACCCCGCTACCTAGCACTGTGCTCCCTGCCCCAATTGCCTCGATATCAGACCCTTAGTAAGAGTCTAAATTAATGGCAGAGATGGCCACCTCCAGTAAGAGATTTACCAGCGTCCCCAACAAAGCTAGTGGCAGCTAAGCCTAGATCCCACCTGTTCTATCTTCCAGGGCCTTTCCCCTTCCATCCACCCCCTCTCCTGGCTGGTCCCATCAGCTGGGCCTGCTCATAAGAGCCCTTCAGAACAAAGGCAACCCACTGTGTTATTCAATCATAAGGGATCACCATGAACTGTCCATGCTTTCTCTGGAATCCCAGCTCCACCTGAGGGAGGCCTTGGCTCTTCCATTGTGTGGGCCACTGTGCACCTGCAACTAATTCCATCTTCGTTGAGACTCATGGGCCTGGAGACCTTTAGAAGGGGCCTAGCAATCTTGCCTTAATGAGGTACTTTCAGGTGATTCCAATGTTTGTGTGAGAGCCACAGAGTTCCAGAAACAGCCACTGGGAGGTTCAGATCCCATAAATACCTCTGGGCAGAACCAGCTTTACTGACCTGAGTGGGGATCTGCTGTATCTTTCCATGCGCCTCCTGAAGGCTCCAGAGAACAATGTAGGCAGCTAGCTGCCTTGTTTGATGCTGCGTCTGCAGGAGACTGTCTTCCCTGGGCCCTGGCCACAGAAGAGGAGTGTGGACTGCTTAGAAGGTTCCAGGAGCAGAGCTGCCAGAGGTTCGTGCCCGCTGATGAGGGATGAAGCTTGCACTAGCAGAGTGGGTGCTTTTTATGTAAAGGCTGCTCTCCAGGTGAAGCGCCTGCTTTGGTTTGACTAGAAAAATGGGGGGTTTGGGGTCTGGCTCCGCTGGTATGAGACTGAGGACTGCAGAAACTCTGAGGCGTGGTCTGTGAGTCTCAGCCTGGAACATGCTGAGGCAATAGGGGCTGTCTCACTAATCCACCTGGTACCCCTCTGTTTCTGGGGCGGGAAGGGGCCTGGCAATGTCCCCAGCAGAGGTTCTGAGGCAGGGGGAGAAGGATTTTGTGCTTCTTAACCAGGCTCCTATGAGAACTCTGGGATTGAGGGAAGGAGGGGAGAGACAGGAAGTCACAGGGCCTGAGGGTGGATAGGAAGGGAACAGAAAACTACAACTTGGGCAGTCTTGTCTCTCCCATCTCCCCCAGAGCTGCCCTCACGTGAGGTTCCCTTGCATCTGTGGGTGCTGCTAGTGCCCCTAAAATGCTGCTCCCTGCACTCCACCCCTTGCTTCTGGGCTTGCCTGGAGGGAGCATCTTCAGTTTGGTCTTTAAGCCGAATTCCCCTTGGCTGCTGGGGAAATTGATTCTCAGCTGATCATGTCCCCTTTGATTTCCCCCCCCCCAAGCCTTGCTGAGTGTTGCTAATGCTATCAGTGTGCAGGCTTGTGTTGTGTTTCTTACCCCAATACCGCCTTCCTAATAATATCCCATTTGCCTCAGTTTCCTTTCAGGTTAGGGAAGTTGGCTACAGACAGCAAAGGTGACAGGGAGGCCAGACCTTTATCTTTAAAGGCTTCCTGAGTTCAGGGGTAGAAGATGAGGTCCAGGTGGAGCTGCTGTTGGGAGATCCCTAATCATGAGACCAACAGAGGGACAGCCAGGGGTGGGGGATGGGGAGTCTCCTTTGCCTGAGGGACAAAAGGGCCTTCAGAGTCTAACTGGCTGTTACGTGTGTGAACAGGGGGCAGGAGGCCACTCCTAACTTGTCCTGCTTCTGCCAGCAACTGATCATCTTATTAGTGGGCCTGGCCTCATCCTGCAGGTCCAAGGCCAGGTCCTGTCATAAGGTGATGTATCCCCTACGTCCCTGTCCACTAATGACCAGGCTGCTTCCAGTGCCTGGGGTGTCCCCCACTCACTCCAGTCTCAAAGCCTCCACCTGAAGTTGCCTGCCTCCCCCATGTGTACTAGATCCAGCCCATCTGCCTGGATCCTGCTGTGCCTGTGTCAGGTCTCCCATTGAGGTGCAGGCTGGTTGCTGGGTCAAGCAGAAGCACACTTGGTTATCTTGCCTGGCTCATGTCCACATGAAAGCTAGGTCCTGCTATCATCTTAGACTTCTGTCCCCAGATTTCAGGGTGGGGAGGGCTTGACTTTCTGTTGCCTTACCAGGGAGTGTTCCTGGCTTCATTCATTTTTTTAAATATATCTTTGACACCCCGGCTGATCCCCTCTACCTGCCCACTGCTGCAGCTGCCAGGCTCCTGCCTCTCTTTACCCTCCACCCCAAGAGCTGGGGGGCATGCATCGGTGCTGGCATTTGACTGCGCTTTGGCTGAGTGTGACAAACCCGGGAGCAGGGGCAACTGGGCGCCATAGCTGCTGAAGTGCTTGAGGGGCAGTGCTGGGTAGGTGTGTGGCCAGGGGGGGGGTCGTGCTTCATGGGCTTCTTGGCTAGGGGAAGGGTTGTGCAGGAATGTGAAGAATGCGCCAGGGGCAAAGTCCACTCTGCAGCCATGCTAGTGCTGTCCTGGCACAGCTCTAGGCACCCATTGGAAGTCACCAGAGCATCTTCAGAGCTGGTGAGCCCTTGCTCCATGCCTCTCCCTTGCGGCAGAGAGGGCGGCTGGGGGGGAAGCACTACTCATTCTCTGGACTGGGTTTTTTTTTCTCTTTTTTGCTGCATTGGTCTTCAGAACTGAATTGGGGGTCACTGGCAGAGTAGCCGAGGTTTTTGATGGTTGCACAAGGTTCTTGGCAAGTTTGGTTTGTCAGATTTGAGTAGAGCAGGGTGCTTTTTAGGAGGGTTTGCCTGCAGGAAATAAAGCGGAAGGTAGAGTCGTGAGCTTGGATCTGACATTTTTTAGCCTCATTTCTCTCTCTCTCTCTCTCTCTCTCACACACACACACACACACACACACACACATGCCACCCCCAATCCCCATGTCCCCATGTCTGTCAATACTAGTAGTTGGGGATGTTTTGCAGGAGATCTGAATGCAACACTTGACCGACATAAGACTTGTAATCTTTCTTGTCATGCTGAGCTGTGTTTTTATCTCTTATAATACATAATGAAGAGAAACAGAGAAGCAGTGTTTGGTCAGCGATGGGACAGATAGAACTGTCTGGTACAGTTAAACTTAGGGGTGTGTCACTTACCACTGGTAGTAATTCAGGCACAACACAATCGTGTCTATTTCAAGATGTAATTTATTAGTTGAGATTCACTTTCTCACTCTCTGAGTTTAAACAATTTCAGCCCTACAACTTTGAAAGAAGGGTCATTATGTATAACATCAGCAGTGATTGCTATACATTGGGGTCATTTTTTTAATCTACCATGTTGAAAACCAACATTCTTACAGAAGGTGGGTGGCTAGAATTGCGCCTCCATGCCTTGCCTTAGGAAGGAATGGAAATTGCTTATCTTTTAATGCTGTGTATTGCTATGAAGTATCACATTTTTGATTCCCGGTAAACCTAATGGAAAATGGCAACGTAAAATTGAAAACAATTGATATCAGAAATAGTGTTTCTGCATGTTGAAAATAGAGGCTTTTATTTGATTGTTTTGAAGGTTGCAGTTTATTATAAGCCTCTCCACATTTGATTACTTAGTATCAAGATTCAGGAAAATAGGAATTGACTGCCTTGCCTTCTTCAAACATCTACTTGTATGATTAAAGGTGTGGAAAAGTAGAAGATGAAAGTCATTTAGGTTAGAATCTAATGAAAGGAAATGAAAACTCAATGTTTTATTGAGAAAGGTTATGTCTGAGACTTTGCTACTGTTTTCAGGTATGGACAATTCAAAATTTAACTCTTGAGTTATAGTAAGACAGGATATTGGAAGTATTTGCCGATGACAACAGGAAACTTATGTAACACTATCATGTTGGTGGACAGGTTTAGCTATTCTGGGAGTTTTGTTGTTTTGCCCACTCCCAGCTTAATCTTATTTAAGCCATGGTTCATTCTAATGAGACCTCTCCTATGTAAACACTGCTAGAGGGTTTGGCAGTTACAGAAGTCACCTTGATTGAATAACTTCTGACTTATACATCTACTAAGACTTCTGTTTTCTAGATTGGGCACAGCTCCTCTTTATACCCACTGCACCCAGCGTGGGACAGTTAGAATTTACCAGGAGACTACCACCCTGGCTACGCTGAGACTATAGGAAGACTATAGGAAGGATCATACTAGTTTGCTCTAAGCAGGCGAGTGTGACCCTTTCAGTACACGAGAACAAGATACTCAGAATCACCCTGGTGCAGATAATAATAATAAGTACCTTGTGGGTACCATCTAGATTACATGGAGCTCATGAAGTTAAGATGTATTACTTTATATCAGCCCCCTCTCTCCAGTGTTTTACATAAGAGATAATCTTGGTAGAAAGTACTAGACCTTGGCATAACCTTTGTTTATACCTGCAATAGGGTGTGGCACTACATTCTGTTTAGAGTTCTTTGTTGACATGACCCTCCCGATTGGATTATTTTTGTGTATGTAAGGGGCTGACTTGAGGCCCCTTCACTTTTGCCTTTTGGGCCTTTTTAGCCTTCGGCTTTTGGCTCCCTCAGCCTTGCGGCTTTTGGCTTTTGGCTTTTGGCTTTTTGCTCTTTGGCCTTTTGCTCCTTCTTCTAGGTAAGACTCAGCTCGGGTGAGATCCTCTCTCTTTGGTGGGAGACTTAGGCTCTCTTGTACGGTCTAAGTTCAGACCAGAGCTAGAGTTTGTTCATTATATTGGAGTGCTGTGGAAGAGCTTTTTGTACTATTAAAAGCCTTTTTGGAACTGCACCGGACTCGTGAGTTTTCATCTGTTCTCCCGCGTCCTTGGAGGTAGAAGAGAAGCCTCTGTCCTGACACTGTCGGGGACACCGGCGGCGTTCCCCAACACTATCACATTACAATATAGCTGAACATGTACTTGTTTTTATGTGAAGATCAGAAAGTAAAAGCAGGGACCGGAGCGATAGTTCAGTGGGTAGGGCATTTGCCTTGCATGCGGTCGACCCGAGGTTCGATCCCCTGGCATCCCATATGGTCCCCTAC
Organism: Cryptotis parvus; assembly: GCA_021461705.1. NCBI lineage: Eukaryota > Metazoa > Chordata > Mammalia > Eulipotyphla > Soricidae > Cryptotis > Cryptotis parvus. Next base: position 9,464 of record JAJIBD010025955.1, on the reverse strand, counting down.
GCATTACAGAGAGTAATTCCTGAGCACAGAGCCAAGAGTAACCCCCAGCATTGCTAGGTATGATCTGAAAAGCAAAAGAAAAAGAAAAGAAAAAAAAAGTAAAAGCACATTTAGAGTCTCAGGTTAGAAATGAAAATATGTCCAAGTATGTAAATATCAATGATTGACTATGTACATGCTTTTATTTGCTGTCAATAAAGGGAGAATTTCAGTTAGAAATATGCTGTTGTAGGTATTTGAAGAGAGGTTTAAAAACTGGAGGTTATTTCACTTGATCACTTGAATCCTGTTATTCATTGATTTGCTCAAGCGGGCGCCAGTAACATTTCCATTGGACCCTATCACGTGCCAATGTAGCCCCATGGTATCTGGTTGATTCAGGAATATGAAGAGCCTCAAACCGTTCCTTCAGGGTCTTGACAAGGAAGTCTGACCATCTTGTAGGTGGATGGCCACGTGATCTTTTGTGATCCCGTGTGATCCAGTCGGTAACGGCTCTAGTCCAGCAGTTGTCTCAATTACATTACATATCCAGCTCATCTGATTTTTCGATGCCTTGGCAAACGAGACAGCATCCCTGATTCTGGAATAGCGACGGAGGTCAGAACTCCGATTCCTTCTCTCACTTGAGTGAGGCATGATATCCCAAGCATAGTTCTTTCGATTCCTGAATAGAGTTCTTGTCCTGCTTTCGTAGGGCCCAGGTCTCTGAGGCGTATGTTAATGCAGGGAGAATGGTGGAGTTGAAGAGATGTGCCCGGAGCCGTTATTTATCATAGAAAATAACCAACTGTTTTCACTAAAGTACATGAGGTTTCAAAGCTGGCAAGAGACTTTAGTTACTGTATTAATGTTCTTAAGAAAATGAGTTCATGAATGGAAGGGCAAATTGATTCTTAGAGATTTGTTATCTGAAGTCTCATAAAAGACTAAGATGCTTAGGACACATAGTCATGGTTTCTGATGAAATCTGTCTCTGTCAGTTCAGTCTGATTTTGATGGAATATGGAAAAGAGTTTGGAATGTTGTGATAGGGCTAATGAACTTTCATTGGTACAGTGTGCCTAAAGTGGGAGTGTTGGAGTGTGATCAGGACCCTCCAGGGGTCAGCTGATGAGGTGCGGTGAACTGAGCACTGTTGAGCTCCAACTGTGGACTGGCTGGAACTTGAGTCACTGGGTAGAATTGAACTTTCAAAGATAAGAGACAAGTCCATGGTCTTGTGTAAGGTCAGCCCTTGCCCATAATATGTAGAATTTGGCTCAGTTTTGTTCCAAGGAACCAACTGGTGTGTCCTGGGGTGTGTTTTTAGCCATACTAAGACACCTTGCGGTGACTAGCTCTTTTCTAGATTCCTGAAGAAGCTTCAAAAACATGGAGAATCTCAAATACCAAACAACTGACTGTTGGGCGAGATGTGGTTGGAGAAAACTGCACCCTGATGTTGGAGGAAAACTTACTGAATCTCAACACAGGGTTGATATAGACCTTGGTATTGACCCTTGACACCTGAGATCCTCAGGGTACCCATCCACGCTGAAGCTCTGAGGAAGAATGAACACTTGTGTGCAGGGCAAGTCCCAGACTGACACCGGGGAGGGCGGTGACTGGCTTCTCTGAATGAATGAGGTTCTGTCTTTTCTGTTGGATGCCAGAGACATTCCCCAAGGCTGAAGTTGGTCCAGGTAGCTGCCAGGTCAGGGTGTGCTGTTCTGTGGGTGTGGATTGTTGTAGCTACTGATGTTGTGGGGTCTGAGAGTGGTCTTGTTTCTGCACTCAGGAGATCTGAAGCCCTTACCGAACAGCTGGTGCTAGGCGTGCCTGATACCCCAACCTCTGTACTGAAACGTTTTTGCCTCTGCATGTCCAGCAGAATTTGTTTCTGGTAGATATGGCAATGTCCAAAACTTGCATCATTCTTGACTCATCAGAAAAAGTGCTCTCTGGCCACTGGATTCTTCTCCAGCTCTTCTGGACTACCTGTTACACAGTAACTGGCCCTGTTGGAAGCTCGCTAGGGAAATAGAAGTGCCCTATCTAGCTACCCCTCGCCCCTGGCTTTGGCATCTGACTGATGCCGAAGTGGAAGGATGGGTAACACCGCATGATGGGCCTGTCTCCACTCCCTTATCTGCTCTCACTCACTGCCAGTGCATGTTCAGGTTTCAGAAGGTCCCGTCCAAACTTCCATGACCTATCAGAAAAGATAGATCATAACTTGCCCTTGGGTTGCATGTTTGCTTTTTCCTTTAGAACTTTAAGAGCTTATTATGCATCTTTGGACTGTAAGAGCTATATTTTCATCAATATAAAATGGGGTGTTGGACTCAAGTTAGAGGCACCATCCAGACATAGTAAGGGCAGCAGAAACCCCACTTCACAGAAAGATTTCCACTGGAGATCACATTTTGGGTTCAAAGACCTAAAAATGAGCACTTGCTTTGTAGTAAAACTTCTTACTACCATCCTATGTGGTCTCAAATGTGTCAGGCTGTAAATCCTTAATTTTTGTAATTCCCCTTTACTTGAACACGTGATTTATAAAGTGGCACTGTTTTTCACAGTACAATTGTTACAAGCATTCATCATTCAACACCAGTGTGACACCCCACCACCAAAGACTGGACTTTCATATCCTCCCCCCTGCCCCCAGGTCTGCTCTCCTAGCCCACACTACTGTATCGATGATTCCATTGTATAAATAGTGATGGTATTGATAAAGTCCTAAGCTTTTCCTGGATTGTGGCGTGTGAGTTTGGTTCATCATTCTTTCAGGTTCTTGTCTATTCTGAGTAATCTAACTTAAATTGCTTTTAGAGCTAATTTGCTAAATATGGTCAAAAACATGTTTTTAGAAGAAGGCTAACAGGGATTATTAAATCTCACCCTGAACCCATTTGGCCATCTGATCCCACTGTTTAAGAAACTGCTATATTCTTACAGAGTAGATACTGTGCCTACACTATCACTATCTTCCCGTTAATAATCTATTTGCTAGCGTGGGCACCAGTAATATCTCCATATGTCCCATCTCATGCTAGTACAACCCAAAAGGCATCTGCCCGTTCCAGGAACATAAAGAGCCTCAAACAATTATATTAGGTCATGGGAATGACCTAATATAAATGTTACTAGTATTTGGCATATCAAATACTACACGAGCAGCTTGCCAGGCTTGCAGTGTGGGTGGCATACTGTTGTAGTCACCTCTAAATAAAGTATTCATTGATAAACCGCGTGGCCACTAGTGGCCACGCGAGCTGGGCTGTCATAGTCTGGTCTTCTGGGTAGAGTTGTGACGAGAGGGAAGTTCAGATGTGGAAAATGGTGGGCCCCATGGAGTAGGGGAGGGGTGGTCTAGCTTGTGAGGCTCAGCTGGGGTGGCAGGCCAGGGCTAGAACCTGCCATGCCTCCTGGGCACCTCACGAGCAGCTGGGCACAGGGAGAGCAAGTAGCAGCTCTGCCCCATGTCTGAGAGTCTCTGGTTCAGCATACCTGAGCCAGATTGAAAAAAAACTGCTGCAGGGTGGCTGTCGATGATCCGGGCTGTGATAGTCTGGTCTGCTGGGTGGAGTTGTGACGAGAGGGAAGTCCAGATGTGGAAAACGGCGGGACCCATGGAGTAGGAAAGGGTGGTCTGGCTTGTTGTGAGGCTCAGCTGGGGTGGCAGGCCAGGGCTAGAACCCACCATGCCTCCCGGTGTCTCACGAGCAGCTGGGCACAGGGGAGATCAAGTAGCAGCTCTGCCCCATGTCTGAGAGTCTCTGGGTGCCTACACACTTTGCTATATTCTTAGAGTAGAAATTGTGTGTACACTATGGTTTAAAGTCCCTGGGAATCAGCTGCAGGTGATCCGCATACCTGAGTTTGTAAAACGGCTTCTCTCATGGATGGGTCTCTTTCGAGCAGTGGAGTCCAGCCAGGGAAATAGCTGTGATTGCGGGGGGGTGGTTTCTGGCTGTTGGGCTTTGTTTAGACAGGACAGGGGATGAGCCCATGTGTCCTCTAGATCACCCATTTTCAGCCTGTAACTGCAGGATGGGCCAATGTCGTGTCTGCAGTTTGTTGGTCTCCTTGGAGATTTCTAGCTGCATGTCTGAACTGTGGCCAGAGTGAGATTGCAATGTCTTTAAATCCTTAATTATGGGGAGAAAGGTGACTTGGCATGTAAATCCTTAATTGTGGGGAGAAAGGTGACTTGGAATGGAGTCATCAAGTGGTCAGTGCTGGGAGTGTGAGAACAAACCATCAGGTCTCGGTGGATAAAGCTGGACTCACTTGTTTCTTGGAGGAGCACTGAGTGAAAGCAGAAGACAGCAGTCTCGCGGCAGCTATTTGCTCTCTCATCCCTGCCCTGCCAAGGCATCGAAAATCAGATGGGCTGGGCATGTAATGCAATTTGGAGACAACCACTGGACTAGAGCCGTTACTGACTGGATCCCACGAGATGTCAAAAGATCACGTGGCCACCTGTTGCAGGACTCCTTTAAGGGCCACTGCATTTGGCTCAAAACATTAGCATACTAAAGGGCCTAGGTGAGATGCAGGGAGGGATTACCTAAGGACATTTGACCCTCCCTGCTTTCCATAACAGTGAGAGGAAGGTCTGAGTTGCAGTGGTATAAATTAGCCGGTTTTCACTCTCGCGCTTCTTTGTGGGCTCTTGCTCTTTGTGAGCATTCACCCTGCTTGGAAGTCTTCTTCTTTTACAAAGCCTTTACACGTGGTGGCCGCCATCTTGGCCTACACGTGGCTGGGGTTCTAGCCTGGATTCCTAAGCACCGGGCTTTTCCTTTTGCCGATTTGTATGCCTGAACATGTGATAAGTAAAGCCTTCTAAAACTGCATCGGATTCCTGAGTTTTCATCCATTCCTCGCCGGCTTTGGAGGTAGAAGGAGAACCTGCTTCCCGGCACTGTCGGGGACCCCGGTGGCGCACCCGACATTTGGTGTCCCTGGCATGGGCACACGAACATCGTCTGGACTAATTATCATCGGACAGAGATCATCTGCCTCCGAACCATGAGTAAAATGATGGATATCTCATGGTATGAATACATTGTATCTTTTATTGGCTCAGAACCATACATAGCCCAGTCTATAATGTTCCTTTCTGAGAACTACTCTATCTTTTCACAAATCATTTGGGTCCTTGCAATTTTTAAACTGTACCTTTGTGTAAGGACAATGTTTAATAGAGAGAGGGAAGAAAGTAATAAATTGAATGCAATCTTAAGGGACGAGGTTTACTCAGTGATTAAAGAAATAAGTGAGGATCATAAAACTACAGGTAGACTGGTCTTAAAGCTTGAAGACAGAATTATTAAAACAGAGTTTAAAATTTGAAAAGAAATTAGAAGAACAGGAAAGTAAAATTATTAAACAGAATATAATTTGAGGAAAAATTAGAAGAACAGGATTTAAAATTCAAAGAAAAATTAGAAGAACAGGATTTAAAATTCAAAGAAAAAATTAGAAGAACAGGAAAATTAAACAGGATTTAAAATTTGAAGTAAAGTTTGAAGAGCAGAAGAAGGATATACCCATCGAAATTTATAAAAGGAAATTCAAAGGCATGTTGGATACAGGGGCAGACATATCCATAATCTCCACCAAGTATTGGCCCTCTAACTAGGCCCCAAAGAAATTATCCCATAGCCTGAGTGGGGTAGGCAATATCTCCTCTTTTCTCCGACAGAGTGCGAGGTGGCTGCCGTGTATTGGCCCTGAAGGGAATGTGTAGCCATGGTCCAGCCTTATATAGCCCCTATGCCTTTAACTTTATAGGGTCGAGACATGCTGGAGCAGTGGGGGGCAGTAATTCACATACCTCGTCCATTCCCCATCAGGCACCTGTTCCAGCTCTCCATAATAAGCCTAACACAGGGAGTAACCCTTTTTAATTGGGGCCGCTGTGGTTAAGCGCCCACCACCTATCCGTTCAGTGGAAGTCTGACAAATCTATATGGACACCACAGTGGCCCCTCAATACCAAAAAGTTAGAGGCGCTAACAAATCTAGTGGAAGAACAGCTGAAATTAGGACATATTGAAGAAACGTTTTCAGAATGGAATTCTCCTGTTTTTGTAATACAGAAAAAATCAGGCAAATGGCGTTTGCTGATTGACTTAAGGAATGTAAATTCTACTATGGTCCCCATGGGAGCCCTGAAACCTGGGCTCCCCTCTCCAGCAGCTATTCCTAAAGATTGGCTGCTAATTATCATAGATTTAAAAGACTGCTTTTACAGCATACCTATCCACCCAGATGATCGTAAAAGGTTTGCATTTTCAGTCCCTTCCATTAATCATAAAGGTCCTTTACATAGGTTTCAATGGACAGTATTGCCCCAAGGGATGACTAATTCACCTACAATGTGTCAACACTTTGTTGATGAGGTTTTGCGACCCATTCATGCTAAATTTCCTGGTGCATACATCATCCACTACATGGATGATACCATGCTAGCTTGTGATAATTCCAGAGATCTCCAGAATTTATATAATGATGTAATGACAGTTTTACCAGAGGCTGGCTTACAAGTAGCTCTGGAAAAAATCCATATGAAGCCTTTATATGAATATTAGGAGCTATGCTCTTGACACGTAGGGCCCTCAAAAAATTTCCTAATTTAGTCAAAAAGGCTCAAAACCTTGAATGATTTTCAAAAACTGCTGGGAGATATCAACTGGGTGCGCCCCTCCCTTGGTATTCCTAACTGTGAGCTCAGTAACTTGTTCCACACCCTTGAAGGTGATCCTGCTTTAAATAGCCCAAGGCAGCTAACTCCTAAAGCTCAGAAGGAATTTTTTTTCATGGATCGGCTTCAAAAAATCTTACCTCTCCAGATTTAACCCGGAGGAAAGGTATGGTTATTGGTCTTCAACACTCCCGAGTCTCCAACTGCTGCTATAGCCCAATTATCTGGACCGTTAGAATGGGTTTACTTACATAACAAGCAGAATCGTACGGCTACACCTTTACCTTGAGATGATAGCTAACCTTATAATTAAGGGAAGATCATGAACCCAAGTATTACTTGGACATGATCCCCATGGAATTGTACTACCTGACCCTAAAAAAGAAATTGAAGCTGTTTTACCACTCAGTGAAATCCTTCAGAGAGCTTTAGCAGATTTTTCAGGAGAAATATCTTATCATTACCCAGCTGGAAAAACCTGGGAATTTCTGAAAAGGACACCTTTTGTAATTTCCACTATTGTCCGCTCCTCTCCCATTCCTGATGCTCCAGTGTATTATATTGATGGTTCCTCATCAGGAAGGGGTGGAATTACAGGTCCTTCATTGACCACTACTGTGCATACAAATTATAAATCTGCCCAACAAGTGGAACTCATCACCCTGATACATTTACTATCCCATGTATCTGGCCCATGTAATGTGGTGAGTGATTCTGCATATGTAGTTGGTTTATTTCCTGGAATTGTCACTGCTTCTTTAAATGCCCATAATCCTATAATTCAGGAGCTACTCCATAAGCTACAAGATCTCCTCCAAAAAAGAACATTCCCTATATACATCTCCCACATCCGTTCTCACAGCCGACTCCCGGGCCTATGGTTCGAGGGAAATGAAGCAGCAGATCTCTTGGCAGCACCAGTATTTAAACCAGCTGAGGAAGAGCACCAGACTCTACATACAAATGCCCGCCGCCTTCATGTACACCATGGCATCCCATGGAGACAAGCTAGACAAATTGTTCGCAACTGTCCTGTCTGTGCTCCTTTACATTGTACATCTCATGTGGCAGGAGCAAATCCTCGAGGATTACAGACAAACCAATTGTGGCAGATGGATATAACTCAGACTAACTTATTTCCCAACAAACCTTTCCTTCATGTGGTTATTGATACATATTCCCGGTTCATATGGGCTGTTCCTATGACGTCTGAAAGAGCTAAATCTGTTTGTTCATTTTTACTCCAGTGCTTCTCTGTCATGGGTATTCCCCATACCATAAAAACAGATAATGGTCCTGCTTACACCAGCAAAACCTTCAAATCCTTTTGCGGAGGAATGGCAGATCAAACATATTACAGGAATTCCATATAATCCACAAGGACAAGGAATTGTTCAACGTGCCCACAGAACGCTTAAAAACTCAATTACTAAAGCAATGAAAACAAGTATGCCTCCAATGGATTCTTTATCTTTAACATTATTCACCTTAAATTTCTTAAATATACCTCAAGGTGATCCCTATACCGTGACTGAACGTCACTTTCAAGAAGATGTGCAAACTCAAAAAACAGTCAATTCACCTATCTGGGAGAAAATTGATGATAAATGGATTGCAGGTCACCTCCTCATTCGGGGAAGAGGTTATGCTTTCATTTCTACAGATGATAACCCTGCCAAGAAACTCTGGGTTCCTCTGCGACTTGTTAAGACTAGAATTCTCCAAGAATCAGAAAACAACTAATTCTTTCAATATAAAGTCTTAAATTTAAAATTGAAAGTTGCTGTTTAAACCTCCTGGATTGGTTCATTTTAATGATGATCTTGTTTTGCAGTCTGTGATCATGGTTCATGTCTAATACCTTGCCTTACAGCCTAAATGCTTTCTTTCTTTAAAAAAAGGTGGGAAAATGGGTGGACTCTGGAGCATAGTGCTCAATGTCAATATGTTTCAAGGACTACTGTTAGAGTTTCCCTTTTTAATGATTTGCTCACAGGTATTTGCAGAAAAAGAACCTGGCTGCTGCAGATTCCTTCTATGTTGTTCGAGGCTTTGGGACTTTGATCACAGTGCTCATTACAAAAATGTTTGCTAAATCAATGAAAATTGTTTTTCTAATGATTCTGTACACAGGATAAGATATTGGAATCCAGTAAACTTGTGCTACACTGCTCAATACCCGAGACTCATAAAACAGTGCTCGCTAAAAATTTAATAATTTGCAAAAATAATTTTTTCTCAATGCTCTATTCACAGGAAAAGACACTTTCTCACCATCATTTGCCGGCTTTATATTCATGAAGCGCTTGACTCGTTACCATTTATTACCCTAGATGGGTCACATATACAGCTGTAAGACATTGATCAATCAAATGTATGTGTGCGTAGGTGTGTGCATGTGGTGGCCACCATTATGTTTGTGATTAATGTTGTGTCTATGTTATGTCTCAACTACTACCTTCTCAATTTCTGACCACTACAAACCTCTATTACATTCATCAGCTCCACTGCTGATCCGCTAGATTTGAAGCAATTTTAAAATCATCAATTCTCATACTTACTTCCCTGCTCCACTAATGTTGGAGCTTCTTTATGTTCTTCTCTCCATCCCAAACTTGGATCCCTGCAAAGCCTTAAAAATCTCTACTTGTGATTAACCTGAAAAGTGTTTTTTTTTCTCTCCTAAAATTAATCTACAGGTACAGTTACCGGTGCCAGTGTTCCCTTGCTGAAGAAGTCCTGCAAGACACCCACACCAATGTTC